>SEYY01005644.1:5000-14299 GCA_009176605.1 Armadillidium nasatum
CGATTACTTGATTATCAAGCTGAAAACTCTATGCAGTAAAATCAAAATTAAAACTTCAATTAATCATAGGAGGAGCAACAAAACTCTAAAACTTTTGTTCTTTCCGATAAATTAAAACATATTAAATCACTGGGTGATATATTTAAAAACGAAAGGAAGAAAATTTTGAAGCAAAGCATTGTACATGGGAAACTATTTTATAATTATATTTATATATTATATTTTATATATATTATATTATATATTTCAGCCAGTGATTTCCTGATATCTCGGCACAGTTGGTTTAAAAGGAGTAGAATTTTTTTTGCGTGGTTGCCATGAGGTTAGAAACCTTCTTATTCAATGTTTCCTTTTCCTTTGTATTGTTGCAGATAATTGGAGAAACTATCTGCAGCCGACACTACCCTGCAGACATTGGGAATATGGTATTATGAGTAATAATAGTATAATATATAATATATATATATATATATATATATATATATATATATATATATATATATATATTATATATATATATATATATATATATATATATATATATATTATATATATATATATATATTAAAAAGATTAAATTATGGGTAAATATACTTACAAAGTAACTGCATACATACATTTATATATATCCATTAAACCTATCCATCCATTAATACATACATACATACATATATAAATACATACATACATGCATACATACATATATACATACATACATACATACATACATACATAAATTCATACATACATACATACATACATACATACATACATACATACATACATACATACATACATACATACATACATACATACATACATACATACAAGAAGAAATCCTTATATTCAAATACATAGTTCCATAGAAATAATATAAAGAAGGAGCCTCAACTATACAAACATTTTTAATTGCAGAAATTTCACGGTTGAAGAATTGTTAATGTTGGAAAATTTTTCTCACATTTCCTGTTAAAATAATTTTAAAATTTTTTCTTCTCAAAATTTTGTATCATTTTCTCTTCTGTATTTTTGCCTTCATAAAGTGTATAATTAAGAATCGTAAAAATCTTATATATTCATATATACTTCTAAGTACTTCTTGTGCTTGAGTTGTTAAGTTTCAAACTATATTGGCATGCAAATAGGTATATATTTCTTTATAGTTCTTCTTTTAGAATATATATATATATATATATATATATATATATATATATATATATATATATATATATATATATATATATATATATATATATATATATATATATATATATATATATATATATATATATATATATATATATATATATATATATATATATATATATATATATATATATATATATTATATATATATATATATATATATATATATATATATATATATATATATATATATATATATATATATATATATATATATATATATATATATATATATATATATATATATATAATATATATATATATATATATATATATATATATATATATATATATATATATATATATATATATATATATATATATATATATATATATATATATATATATATATATATATATATATATATATATATATATATATATATATATATATATATATATATATATATATATATATATATATATATATATATATATATATATATATTATATATATATATATATATATATATATATATATATATATATATATATATATATATATATATATATATATATATATATATATATATATATATATATATATATATATATATATATATATATATATATATATATATATATATATATATATAGATATCGGCTGCCGTCGTGAGTGGATGTGCTTGAAATTAGATGGGAAGAAAAAAGTTAGGAACATCACAAGGAAGTCAGAAGAGCAGAGAAGAGAAGAGGAGAGAGAGAGGAGAAGAGAATAGAAGAGAAGAGGAGAAGAGAGAGAGAGAAGAGAAGAGAAGGAAGGGAAGAGATGAGAAGAGAAGTGAAGAGAAGAGAAGAGAAGCTATTGGATATGAAACTTCAAGATCTTCTCCCTGAAGTTGCAGTTTGTTTGTCGAATTATTACTGAAGAATGTTGTTGATCATAGGTAAAAGGAAAAATTAATATTTCGTTATATTTCAGTATTTTTAATGGTAAATTAAGAGAAATTCTATAAAAAAAAAATAAAAAATTTGTGAAGAAGCTCATCTTTCGATGCAAAGTACTTTCGGCAATTAATGGAAAATTAAATATTAAAAGGAAAAAAAGAATTAAGTTAAAAGTAACCTTGGTCAATAATGAATGATGATTTCGTCGCAGTCGAGTCAAATGAAGATTAATTCTTTGCATGGTTCTAAGGACTGGGAAACCTTTTCAACCTGGTTTTATTCCCACGTACGATTGCAGGAATTTCAAATTTCTTCAATTGACTCCACCCTGCATCATGCGGGATATGGTGTATTGTATATATATATATATATTATATATATATATATATATATATATATATATATATATATATATATATATATATATATATATATATATATATATATATATATATATATATATATATATATATATATATATATATATATATATATATATATATATATATATATATATATATATATATATATATATATATATATATATATATATATATATATATATATATATATATATATTTGTTTGCGTTCCTCTTGTAGCGTTTAGGGAAGAGGAAACGCTTCTTCATAAGAGTAAATTGTAAAATAACACTGTCATGTTTATTTGTCGTGGTATAATACTACTTTTTATCTATATCTATTGCAGAATAATCTCCGTACCCCTTTTCTTTCCCTCTTCATTGTTTTTCTTGCTTGAAAGATACCAATAAAATAAAAGACTTTAAGATATTCTCTTGGGTAAAGAATCTGAGTGAGTTTGGTTTTGATTTTCTTCTTTCTCACACACTCTCTATTTCTGTCCCTGATTTGTTTTTTTCTTTTTCTCCTCTCTCTCTCTCTCTCTCTCTCTCTCTCTCTCTCTCTCTCTCTCTCTCTCTCTAACTTCTATCTTCTATCTTCTTTTAATGAATTTACCTTGAATTTTTCTTGATCCCTGGTGAAGAAGATATGTGAATAATATATGAAAAATGAATAAGAAAGTTAAAATGGAAGATAAATTATTGAAGATCTAAAAAATAAGAAAGATATGCATAAATAAAATATAAATAAATAAATAAATAAAGTAAATAAAATAATGTGATGTTAAAGATAAAACTGTAACCTAAATACATTTGAAATTGGATTGCCAATTGGTTTTTACTATTAAATGCTTTAAATCGTTTCTGAAATTTAAATTATTTTTACCTTTAAAATTGAAGATATTTTCATTTTTATTAGATAATATTAAGCAGCAAGCAAAATAATGCATAAAATACTGTAAAAATGCAAAAAAAAAATTCGAAAAGTACAAAAAATGCAAAAAAAACAACAATGCAATTAATGAATATATATAATGCACTAAGCTTTATTTTTAAAAAGAAATGACTAATTACATATTTAAAATACACCATAGTTGGCACTCTGGTATACAATGTTTCTCTAAGTTTTTGTGTTCATATTCGAGCTCCACTCTCCTTTTGAACAATATTAAGTAATAATTTAAATCAGAAAATATCTAATATTTATAGTCAAAAATTCGTGCATGTTCTAGAAAAAGACAAAATTTAGCAGAATTATTTTATAGGAAGAAAATTGTTTTTAAATTTTAAAATAATCATTAATTTTTAGTATTTCAATTTTCTTTTATTGATTTCCTTATTGAATATGTAGAACTTTCGATTATGTAAATCGACGACGGCCCTTGATTTGATTATTAGTAAGTAAATTAATAGTCATTCTTCGAAATATTTTGGATGATACTGATGTTGCTTGCAAAGCATACGACCTCTAAAAAGTTTTTCACTAGGAGTCAATCCTGAGACCTTCGACAAGTTATATGTATACTACACTATTTATTACAGTAAAAAAAAAATTTCACATTTTTTTTACTTCAAACATACCTGATGCGTTCATCAAACCAAAACACTGGTAGTAGTTCAAGGAACATTTTAATGGTGCATTTTGCTCACGTAGGTCCTTCAGGGGTCAAAAAGTAAATAAGCACACGTAATTACGAGAAATTTATCTCTTTTATTTAACAAACAGATTTTAGTCATAGAGATAGTGGAGTAATAACAAAAGATTCATCCGGTAGACTCTTTTTGATGTAATTTGTTATTGTGGATAAAAAAAAATCAGATTACATAAATATGTCACTACTGTACACTGGATCACAAGGGAAATATATATATATATATATATATATATATATATATATATATATATATATATATATATATATATATATATATATATATATATATATATATATATATATCCGCTGACAGTGCCAGTGCCAGTGTCAGGTGGCATTGAGGGGAAATTGGTCACGTTCTTTCCTGACCATATTTTTTGAGGAGAAAATTGAAGGAAATTTAAGGGGAAAGGAGTGAAATCTCCCCCTCAAAATCTTTGCTGGACTTGTTTGAGGGTTTTTTTTATTCCACTTGGGGCTTTTTGATAGCAGGTGTGGTTTATCTTTGCGGTTTTTAAGTGGCATTTATGGGTTTTTATTTCTGGTTTCCAGGCTATTTCAAGAGCTATTTCTATTTTTTTCTAGCTTTTCCAACATTTCTAGCAAATTTTTGCAACGTCACTTTATGTCAGTCACGTGGTACCCTTGTATAGGCCAAGCTCATTAGAGACGAGAATAGTGCCAGTGGTGACAGCTGGCACTGAGGGTAAGACCCTATTGTAGAGGATACTTGGCAACATTTCATTGCTGCAAAGTACCCTCAGTGCGTCGGTGATGACGTCACACCACGTTTGGCACTTGCGCTCACACACACACACTTACCTGACCCTGTGAAGTTACGGCACTTGATCATCTCAACACTATAACGTCATCCATGCGACACATCAAATCCAAGATGTCGAATGGATGACGCTATAGTGTCGTGATGATCTAGTTCCGTGATGTCACATGTTCATGTGTGTGTGTATGTATAGGTGTGAGCTCGCATGCGCACCCGTGTGTGACGTTTTCACTGATGACACCGAGTGAGCCTTGAAACATTGCAATGTTTCCAAGCATCACTGCTATAGGGCTTTACCTCAGTGCCAGTTGTCGCTGACACTGGCACTCACTCATCCCGAGTGAGCGTGGCCTAAGCAAGGATGGCACCTGTCTGTCGGCCCGTATCGTTGCGAGAAATTGTTAATAAATGCTGGAAAATGCTAGAAATAGCTTAGGAAAGAGCATGGGAAACGAGAGTGAAAACCACAAGTGCCACTGAAAAATCGCAAGATAAACAACAAGTGATACCGAAAAATCACAATTAGGGATGAAAAAACGAAATAAAGATCTATCAAAGAGGGTGGTAGATTTCCCCCCCCCCCCTCGTTTCCCTAAAAAATTTGAAGAGGAAAGAGAGGTACCAATTTCTCTAAAGTGCCACCTGGCACTTTCACTGTCACAATGCCAACTGTTACTGGTACTGTCGGTGAAATTCGGGTCTTACTTCTATATATATATATATATATATATATATATATATATATATATATATATATATATATATATATATATATATATATATATATATATATATATATATATATATATATATATTATATATATATATATATATATATATATATATATATATATATATATATATATATATATATATATATATATATATATATATATATATATATATATATATATATATATATATATATATATATATATATATATATATATATATATATATATATATATATATATATATATATATATATATATATATATATATATATATATATATATATATATATATATATATATATATATATATATATATATATATATATATATATATATATATATATATATATATATATATATATATATCATGAGCAAGCATTCTATTGGTTTAGTTGTTAGCCATCTTTAAACTTTCCGATATTGAGAATCTTTTAGTGTTCAAATTATCCTCAAATAACTTTAATGATAGTTTTAACTTATACTACTCAATTTGAGAAACTTTTAATGCTCATATCATCCTCAAATGAGAATTATGTTGGTCCTAAATTATATTACGGGATTAGAGAAAATAATAGTACTTATATCATCCTCAAATGTGAGAACTATTATTCAAAACTCACACGACTCAATTTGAGTTTGTTTTTAGTACTCATACCCTTCATTTAAATGTGAGAACTATTAATCATAACTTACACGACTCAATTTGAGTTGTTTTTAGTACTCATACCATTCTATAAATGAGAGGAATCTTTAATTTATTATGACACTGAAAATACTCCCAAAGTGCAAAATAGTGTACTTTTATATGGAACCGATATCAAATCAATAAGAAAAATAAAACGATTTTTTTTTATAAATATTTCCCCATTTTTAAGTAATAAAACAGAGAGCGAACAAATATTCAAAATTTTTGAAAATTGAATTTTTTTTTTCAACTTTTCAAAAACAAATAAAATTTTATTACCAAACGAAGAGGTTTTAAATTCCTAATACGACGAACGAGAGTTCAATTCAAAATAAAAATTCAATAAAATTTTTTAGATTGAAAAAGTGATAAGAAGAGAGGGAGTGAGAGAGATTAAATTAAAAACAAAGAAAGGAAAAGCAATAGATAAAGGAGATAAAATTTAATATATAGAGGAAGGACGATTGAAAGAGGAAAGGTTTAAAGAGAAAGAAATAAAAACATAAAAATAGTGAAGGGAGATAGTGAAGAAAGAAAGAGAAAAAAATAGAAATAATACAAATGGACGATAGAAAAAGAATTACTGAGACCTCAGAAAGGAAATGTAAATATAAGATAAGAAGAATAATAATAATAACAAACAGTAACCAAAAATGAATGCTTACTAAACGACAGAGAGAGAGAGAGAGAGAGAGAGAGAGAGAGAGAGAGAGAGAGAGAGAGAGAGAGAGAGAGAGAGAGAGAGAGAGAGAGAGAGAGAAAGGGAGAGAGAGAGAGAGAGAGAGAGATTAAACATCAGAAATACTACATTCTTTGCAAATGGATATCATATAAAAACATTTTCTCTGGATATTATTAAAATTTTGAGAAGAAAATGAAATTATGAAGAGTTGTGTACTTTTGTCCATTATTTACTCACTAATCCGAAGTTCAATATCTTGATAGAAAGAAAGTTTGCTTTTCAGTAAGAAAATCTGGGTCAACAGGGAACAAGAAGAAAATGGAAACGTAAAGAAAGAGAGTAATACTTTATTTATTTTTATGGGAAAACAGATAAATGAAGAGGGAATTAAAGAAAAATAAGTTTGAAAATGAAGAACAAGAATAAAAGCAAGGAGTAGAAATAGAAAAAAGAAGAAAAGCGAAAAAAGATGAATAAAAAGAAAAGGAAGAGGAAAAAATGAGAAAAAGAAGATAAAAAGAGAAAAAAAGGAAAAGAAAAGCAAAAGAGAAGAAGAAAAAGAAAAAGGAAGCAGAGAAAGAAGAAGGAAAAAAGAAAAAAGAACAACAACAACAACAGCAACAACAATAACAAAAAAAAAAAAAAAAAAACAGTAACAACAACAACAACAACAGGAATAAAGTAACAGGTTAGAAGAACATTGAGTGAAAAATGAAAAATTTGGAAAATATTTGAAATAAAAAAAAATTGGGTAAATGAAAAAAAAAAGAAGAAAGGAAAACAAGAAGAAAAGATAAATTAAAAAGAACTAGAATACAAATATTTTAATCATATATGTAAAAATAATTCAAACAAAATTTTTTTCAAATAAAAAAGAAAAAAATTCATCTAAGACATAAATAACTCTAAGAAAGTAGAGAAGGAAATATGGCTTCTGATTCGTCTAAAGAAAAATGATTAACAAAAGCCTAAGAGAAAAATCCATGTTCAACAAAGGATAAGCAAATGTTGTACTATTGGAAGAAACAAGAGGAAGAAAACATAAACAGATTTACTTTTGAAAGAAAATGGAGGGAAAGTTAAGTAAATGTTGTGCTGCTAAAAGAAACAAGAGAAGAGGAAACATAAGAAGAGATAGTACTCTTGAAACAAAGAAGAAGAAAAGAAAGATAAGCCGATGTTATGCTGCTAAAAGAAGCAAGGGAAGGGAAAGATAAGCAGATGTATTTTTAAAACAAACAAGAGGAGGGAAAAGGATAAGCAGACCTTGTGCTGCTAAAAGTAACAAGAGGAGAGAAAGATAAGCCGATATAGCACTTTTGAAACAAACAAGAGGGGAGAAAGATAAGCAGATGTTGTGCTGTTAAACGAAACAAGAGTATGGAAAAATAAACAGATATTTAGCTGCTAAAAGAAACAAGAGGAGGGAAAGATAAGCAGAAGTTGAACTTTTGAGGAAAACAAGAGGAGGGAAAGATAAGCAGAAGTTGTACTTTTGAAACAAACAAGAGGAAGGAAAGATGAGCTGATCTTGTGCTGCAAAAAGAAACAAGAGGAGGGTAAGATGAGCAAATGTACTACTTTTGCAGCAAACAAGAGGAGGGAAAGATAAGCAGATGTTGTGCTGTTAAAAGAAACAAAAGGATGGAAAAATAAACAGATGGTGTGCTGTTAAAAGAAAGAAGAGGAGAGAAAGATAAGCAGATATAGTACTTTTGCAACAAATAAGAAGAGGGAAAAATAAGTAGATGTTTTGCTGTTAAAAGAAAAAAGAGAAGGGAAAGAAAAAAAGATAGATAGTTGTTGAGAGGAATTAAGTTTTATTTTTAAATAATTAATTATTATAATTTTTTACATTTATATTTTTGATAACTTTTTCATAAATAGTGAAAAAAATTTGCAGTGTGAAATGTTTTGCCCAACATTTCAATATTCTACGAAAATAAATTATAAAAAGTTTTGTAAATACTTGATGGATTCTATTTAAATTTTATTCAATTTGAAATTAAATTAATATTTCGGTATTGAAAAATAAAATAAAGTACAAATAATCATAATTGAAAACTTTCTATAAAACTTTTCTTTCCTAAACTCAGAAAAAAAAAAATATATAAAAATATATATTGCAAAATTTAAAAAAAAAATAAAAAAAAATATTAAATTCTGTTTTGAACTGAAATTGTTTTCTAAAATATCAAAAATATAAAATGTAAGTTGAAGAAGATAGATAGATACATACATACATACATACATACATACATACATACATACATACATACATACATACATACATACATACATACATACAT
>SEYY01005645.1:0-26168 GCA_009176605.1 Armadillidium nasatum
AGATATGTAAGAGTTCGATTTCCCAAACTCTTATGTCCTTTTTATTCAAATATGTCACGTTATTAATTTGAAACTTAATGAATGAAAATATTATAATAATATTTATGTAAGAGTTCGATTTCCCAAACTCTTATGTTCTTTTTATTCAAATATGTCACGTTATTAATTTGAAACTTATGAATGAATTTTAGATCGTAATCATTCACAAAATTGAACTCCACACGCGTATAGATTTATATTTTAGTAATTTATATATGAATGTAAATATATTATAATAATAGTAAAATTGTTAAATGCGACGATTATAAAAGGAAGAGAAAAACATGTATTGGAAAATAGAAGTAACACCAGCCTTCATCATCCGCTTTATCGTCATTAGTCTAATGATCTACCTTAAGCATAAGATATAACAACTGGCTCAAGACTTTAAAGAAAAATTTACGGATTAAAATACTCTAAGAAGAAAAAGTAAAAATATAATTTAGTTTTTCGGCGGTTTATTATTCTTCGTGGCCATCATCATTACTCTAAACATGTATTGGAAAATAGAATTAACACCAGCCTTCATCATCTGCTTTATCGTCATTAGTCTAATGATCTACCTTAAGCATAAATAAAAAAGTCAAAAGTCAACAACATTCAAAGTATGAAAAAAACTTATAAATTCAAACTTACTTGAAATTCAAACTAACTTCAAAAAATAAAATGGCCTGAAACTATATTGTTTATTTAACCATTTTCAATTCTTAAATTTCAGGTTTTCATTGGTTAGTTTCTAGGTTTTCATTGGTTAGTTACTAATTGTTTCGATGTACATCAATAAAAAAAAAAAAAATAATAATAATATATATATATATATATATATATATATATATATATATATATATATATATATATATATATATATATATATATATATATATATATATATATATATATATATATATATATATATATATATATATCAGAAAACAGAAAGAGTTCACAACAAGACTTAGATAAAATTTCAAGAAATAACTTAGATGTTCTAAATTCATTGTTGAAAGAAATTAATTTTAAAATTCATATTATTTATTTATTATTTATTTATTTATAATATTATTATATTAGACATTATTAAGTAAAAAAAAAAAAAAAAAAAAAAAAAGATATGTAAGAGTTCGATTTCCCAAACTCTTATGTTCTTTTTATTCAAATATGTCACGTTATTAATTTGAAACTTATGAATGAAAATATTATAATAATAGTAAAATTGTTAAATGCGACGATTATAAAAGGAAGAGAAAAACATTGAATGGATTAATTACTCAGAAGCCGAACAATCAACAAGAAGAATTACTTTGAGGCTGTATCATGAACGACAAGAATTATAAAGCCAGCTAATAAGAAACAGATTGATGAAGTATCCATGGAACATCAAATCAAGAGAAATAAGCATACTTCAAAGAACATCGAAGTGAATACAACATCGTGAACTAATCGTAAATCTTCCGAAGAGATTTAGAAGCCTTTGTCAACTCGGCCTAATCTACTTCACTCTACCAATGTAAATTTTATATCATGATGAAATAGAAGTTGTTATACATCAATGTAAATAGATTATAAATAATTAAAAGGTAATCAATCGTCCTCTTGTATATTTAAATGAAGAAACCTTTCCTTTTATCAAGAAAACACATATTTAATCATTTATATTTTTACAAATGGAGGTAATGCGGTGGGATCTCAAACGACACCTTTGTAGGATCTCAAAAACGACACCTTAAGAAGGAAGGAAGAAAAGAGGAACCTATAGTTCATTTTATAGTTATTTATTTATGGTAAGATTCATCGTGTTCAGGAATGTGACAGAAGATTACAGAGAATGTAAGCAGGACTAGGAAGATTGGAAAGCGTATATACGCATTTTTTTTTATGTAATGGCCCAAACAGTCAGTTACATTTGGATTAGTCTAGCGGAAAAGTTCCTATGCAAGTTTATAACTTAATTGGTATGTACTTCTTCGGATACGCCCAATATAGGACCGCTTTATGACTAGAGTGTATAAGCGCTTTATGACACTCTACTCAGAGACTCGGGATATCTTTATGGAAGATATTAGAATATTATTTGGAATGTTTTAAGATATTAAGATCAATATCTCGGGATATGTTGTCTTACAGATATTTTATTATCAGATCAGATCCAGACGATGATCTCTGTAATAGAAAATCAAAAGATGCTTGACGAACACCCAAACTTTGGGTGAAGATGCCATTTGAGTAAGCTACTATCAAAATCATGTTTTATATCATCTTATATTTCGATTTTCTTCCCGAATTCAAATTGAAGATCAATGTGGTTACAGAAGGAATCGTGACATATTTTCTAAGAAAGGGAGATATGTAAGAGTTCGATTTCCCAAACTCTTATGTCCTTTTTATTCAAATATGTCACGTTATTAATTTGAAACTTATGAATGAAAATATTATAATAATATTTATGTAAGAGTTCGATTTCCCAAACTCTTATGTTCTTTTTATTCAAATATGTCACGTTATTAATTTGAAACTTATGAATGAATTTTAGATCGTAATCATTCACAAAATTGAACTCCACACGCGTATAGATTTATATTTTAGTAATTTATATATGAATGTAAATATTATAATAATAGTAAAATTGTTAAATGCGACGATTATAAAAGGAAGAGAAAAACATGTATTGGAAAATAGAAGTAACACCAGCCTTCATCATCCGCTTTATCGTCATTAGTCTAATGATCTACCTTAAGCATAAGATATAACAACTGGCTCAAGACTTTAAAGAAAAATTTACGGATTAAAATACTCTAAGAAGAAAAAGTAAAAATATAATTTAGTTTTTCGGCGGTTTATTATTCTTCGTGGCCATCATCATTACTCTAAACATGTATTGGAAAATAGAATTAACACCAGCCTTCATCATCTGCTTTATCGTCATTAGTCTAATGATCTACCTTAAGCATAAATAAAAAAGTCAAAAGTCAACAACATTCAAAGTATGAAAAAAACTTATAAATTCAAACTTACTTGAAATTCAAACTAACTTCAAAAAATAAAATGGCCTGAAACTATATTGTTTATTTAACCATTTTCAATTCTTAAATTTCAGGTTTTCATTGGTTAGTTTCTAGGTTTTCATTGGTTAGTTACTAATTGTTTCGATGTACATCAATAAAAAAATAAATAAATAAATAATATAATATATATATATATATATATATATATATATATATATATATATATATATATATATATATATATATATATATATATATATATATATATATATATATATATATATATATATATATAAAATTCAGAAAACAGAAAGAGTTCACAACAAGACTTAGATAAAATTTCAAGAAATAACTTAGATGTTCTAAATTCATTGTTGAAAGAAATTAATTTTAAAATTCATATTATTTATTTATTATTTATTTATTTATAATTATTATTATATTAGACATTATTAAGTAAAAAAAAAAAAAAAAAAAAAAAAAGATATGTAAGAGTTCGATTTCCCAAACTCTTATGTCCTTTTTATTCAAATATGTCACGTTATTAATTTGAAACTTATGAATGAAAATATTATAATAATATTTATGTAAGAGTTCGATTTCCCAAACTCTTATGTTCTTTTTATTCAAATATGTCACGTTATTAATTTGAAACTTATGAATGAATTTTAGATCGTAATCATTCACAAAATTGAACTCCACACGCGTATAGATTTATATTTTAGTAATTTATTTATGAATGTAAATATTATAATAATAGTAAAATTGTTAAATGCGACGATTATAAAAGGAAGAGAAAAACATTGAATGGATTAATTACTCAGAAGCCGAACAATCAACAAGAAGAATTACTTTGAGGCTGTATCATGAACGACAAGAATTATAAAGCCAGCTAATAAGAAACAGATTGATGAAGTATCCATGGAACATCAAAATCAAGAGAAATAAGCATACTTCAAAGAACATCGAAGTGAATACAACATCGTGAACTAATCGTAAATCTTCCGAAGAGATTTAGAAGCCTTTGTCAACTCGGCCTAATCTACTTCACTCTACCAATGTAAATTTTATATCATGATGAAATAGAAGTTGTTATACATCAATGTAAATAGATTATAAATAATTAAAAGGTAATCAATCGTCCTCTTGTATATTTAAATGAAGAAACCTTTCCTTTTATCAAGAAAACACATATTTAATCATTTATATTTTTACAAATGGAGGTAATGCGGTGGGATCTCAAACGACACCTTTGTAGGATCTCAAAAACGACACCTTAAGAAGGAAGGAAGAAAAGAGGAACCTATAGTTCATTTTATAGTTATTTATTTATGGTAAGATTCATCGTGTTCAGGAATGTGACAGAAGATTACAGAGAATGTAAGCAGGACTAGGAAGATTGGAAAGCGTATATACGCATTTTTTTTTATGTAATGGCCCAAACAGTCAGTTACATTTGGATTAGTCTAGCGGAAAAGTTCCTATGCAAGTTTATAACTTAATTGGTATGTACTTCTTCGGATACGCCCAATATAGGACCGCTTTATGACTAGAGTGTATAAGCGCTTTATGACACTCTACTCAGAGACTCGGGATATCTTTATGGAAGATATTAGAATATTATTTGGAATGTTTTAAGATATTAAGATCAATATCTCGGGATATGTTGTCTTACAGATATTTTATTATCAGATCAGATCCAGACGATGATCTCTGTAATAGAAAATCAAAAGATGCTTGACGAACACCCAAACTTTGGGTGAAGATGCCATTTGAGTAAGCTACTATCAAAATCATGTTTTATATCATCTTATATTCCGATTTTCTTCCCGAATTCAAATTGAAGATCAATGTGGTTACAGAAGGAATCGTGACATATTTTCTAAGAAAGGGAGATATGTAAGAGTTCGATTTCCCAAACTCTTATGTCCTTTTTATTCAAATATGTCACGTTATTAATTTGAAACTTATGAATGAAAATATTATAATAATATTTATGTAAGAGTTCGATTTCCCAAACTCTTATGTTCTTTTTATTCAAATATGTCACGTTATTAATTTGAAACTTATGAATGAATTTTAGATCGTAATCATTCACAAAATTGAACTCCACACGCGTATAGATTTATATTTTAGTAATTTATATATGAATGTAAATATTATAATAATAGTAAAATTGTTAAATGCGACGATTATAAAAGGAAGAGAAAAACATGTATTGGAAAATAGAAGTAACACCAGCCTTCATCATCCGCTTTATCGTCATTAGTCTAATGATCTACCTTAAGCATAAGATATAACAACTGGCTCAAGACTTTAAAGAAAAATTTACGGATTAAAATACTCTAAGAAGAAAAAGTAAAAATATAATTTAGTTTTTCGGCGGTTTATTATTCTTCGTGGCCATCATCATTACTCTAAACATGTATTGGAAAATAGAATTAACACCAGCCTTCATCATCTGCTTTATCGTCATTAGTCTAATGATCTACCTTAAGCATAAATAAAAAAGTCAAAAGTCAACAACATTCAAAGTATGAAAAAAACTTATAAATTCAAACTTACTTGAAATTCAAACTAACTTCAAAAAATAAAATGGCCTGAAACTATATTGTTTATTTAACCATTTTCAATTCTTAAATTTCAGGTTTTCATTGGTTAGTTTCTAGGTTTTCATTGGTTAGTTACTAATTGTTTCGATGTACATCAATAAAAAAAAAATAAATAAAATAATATATATATATATATATATATATATATATATATATATATATATATATATATATATATATATAATATATATATATATATATATAATATATATATATATATATATATATATATAAAATTCAGAAAACAGAAAGAGTTCACAACAAGACTTAGATAAAATTTCAAGAAATAACTTAGATGTTCTAAATTCATTGTTGAAAGAAATTAATTTTAAAATTCATATTATTTATTTATTATTTATTTATTTATAATTATTATTATATTAGACATTATTAAGTAAAAAAAAAAAAAAAAAAAAAAAAAAAAAAAGATATGTAAGAGTTCGATTTCCCAAACTCTTATGTCCTTTTTATTCAAATATGTCACGTTATTAATTTGAAACTTATGAATGAAAATATTATAATAATATTTATGTAAGAGTTCGATTTCCCAAACTCTTATGTTCTTTTTATTCAAATATGTCACGTTATTAATTTGAAACTTATGAATGAATTTTAGATCGTAATCATTCACAAAATTGAACTCCACACGCGTATAGATTTATATTTTAGTAATTTATTTATGAATGTAAATATTATAATAATAGTAAAATTGTTAAATGCGACGATTATAAAAGGAAGAGAAAAACATTGAATGGATTAATTACTCAGAAGCCGAACAATCAACAAGAAGAATTACTTTGAGGCTGTATCATGAACGACAAGAATTATAAAGCCAGCTAATAAGAAACAGATTGATGAAGTATCCATGGAACATCAAAATCAAGAGAAATAAGCATACTTCAAAGAACATCGAAGTGAATACAACATCGTGAACTAATCGTAAATCTTCCGAAGAGATTTAGAAGCCTTTGTCAACTCGGCCTAATCTACTTCACTCTACCAATGTAAATTTTATATCATGATGAAATAGAAGTTGTTATACATCAATGTAAATAGATTATAAATAATTAAAAGGTAATCAATCGTCCTCTTGTATATTTAAATGAAGAAACCTTTCCTTTTATCAAGAAAACACATATTTAATCATTTATATTTTTACAAATGGAGGTAATGCGGTGGGATCTCAAACGACACCTTTGTAGGATCTCAAAAACGACACCTTAAGAAGGAAGGAAGAAAAGAGGAACCTATAGTTCATTTTATAGTTATTTATTTATGGTAAGATTCATCGTGTTCAGGAATGTGACAGAAGATTACAGAGAATGTAAGCAGGACTAGGAAGATTGGAAAGCGTATATACGCATTTTTTTTTATGTAATGGCCCAAACAGTCAGTTACATTTGGATTAGTCTAGCGGAAAAGTTCCTATGCAAGATTTATAATCTAATTGGTATGTACTTCTTCGGATGTACCCAATATAGGACCGCTTTATGACTAGAGTGTATAAGCGCTTTATGACACTCTACTCAGAGACTCGGGATATCTTTATGGAAGATATTAGAATATTATTTGGAATGTTTTAAGATATTAAGATCAATATCTCGGGATATGTTGTCTTACAGATATTTTATTATCAGATCAGATCCAGACGATGATCTCTGTAATAGAAAATCAAAAGATGCTTGACGAACACCCAAACTTTGGGTGAAGATGCCATTTGAGTAAGCTACTATCAAAATCATGTTTTATATCATCTTATATTCCGATTTTCTTCCCGAATTCAAATTGAAGATCAATGTGGTTACAGAAGGAATCGTGACATATTTTCTAAGAAAGGGAGATATGTAAGAGTTCGATTTCCCAAACTCTTATGTCCTTTTTATTCAAATATGTCACGTTATTAATTTGAAACTTATGAATGAAAATATTATAATAATATTTATGTAAGAGTTCGATTTCCCAAACTCTTATGTTCTTTTTATTCAAATATGTCACGTTATTAATTTGAAACTTATGAATGAATTTTAGATCGTAATCATTCACAAAATTGAACTCCACACGCGTATAGATTTATATTTTAGTAATTTATATATGAATGTAAATATTATAATAATAGTAAAATTGTTAAATGCGACGATTATAAAAGGAAGAGAAAAACATGTATTGGAAAATAGAAGTAACACCAGCCTTCATCATCCGCTTTATCGTCATTAGTCTAATGATCTACCTTAAGCATAAGATATAACAACTGGCTCAAGACTTTAAAGAAAAATTTACGGATTAAAATACTCTAAGAAGAAAAAGTAAAAATATAATTTAGTTTTTCGGCGGTTTATTATTCTTCGTGGCCATCATCATTACTCTAAACATGTATTGGAAAATAGAATTAACACCAGCCTTCATCATCTGCTTTATCGTCATTAGTCTAATGATCTACCTTAAGCATAAATAAAAAAGTCAAAAGTCAACAACATTCAAAGTATGAAAAAAACTTATAAATTCAAACTTACTTGAAATTCAAACTAACTTCAAAAAATAAAATGGCCTGAAACTATATTGTTTATTTAACCATTTTCAATTCTTAAATTTCAGGTTTTCATTGGTTAGTTTCTAGGTTTTCATTGGTTAGTTACTAATTGTTTCGATGTACATCAATAAAAAAAAAAATAAATAAATAATATATAATATATATATAATATATATATATATATATATATATATATATATATATATATATATATATATATATATATATATATATATATATATATAAAATTCAGAAAACAGAAAGAGTTCACAACAAGACTTAGATAAAATTTCAAGAAATAACTTAGATGTTCTAAATTCATTGTTGAAAGAAATTAATTTTAAAATTCATATTATTTATTTATTATTTATTTATTTATAATTATTATTATATTTAGACATTATTAAGTAAAAAAAAAAAAAAAAAAAAAAAAAAGATATGTAAGAGTTCGATTTCCCAAACTCTTATGTCCTTTTTATTCAAATATGTCACGTTATTAATTTGAAACTTATGAATGAAAATATTATAATAATATTTATGTAAGAGTTCGATTTCCCAAACTCTTATGTTCTTTTTATTCAAATATGTCACGTTATTAATTTGAAACTTATGAATGAATTTTAGATCGTAATCATTCACAAAATTGAACTCCACACGCGTATAGATTTATATTTTAGTAATTTATTTATGAATGTAAATATTATAATAATAGTAAAATTGTTAAATGCGACGATTATAAAAGGAAGAGAAAAACATTGAATGGATTAATTACTCAGAAGCCGAACTATAAACAAGAAGAATTACTTTGAGGCTGTATCATGAACGACAAGAATTATAAAGCCAGTTTAAAGTTTAAACCACGCAATATTTCATCACCGCTTATTAATAAGCAAGATATTCACATACTCAAAGAATTAAAAACCGATACATCAATAATTATTTGTTCCCCGGATAAAGGACGAGGAGTAGTTATTCTCGACAAAACTTCCTACATACAAAAAATGCAACTCATCCTGGCTGATTGTACAAAATTCTGCCCCATCAATACAAGTGATATTCTCCCTTACATTATTCAAATCGAAGATAAGATTAATCACTTCCTCCGTAATCTTAAAAAACAAAATCTACTCACTAATTATTATAACCAACTTTTCACTTCTGGCTCATCTCCCGGTATCATATACGGTAAACCAAAAATACACAAACCTAATATACCCCTTCGCCCAATCCTTTCCTCCATTAATACTCCTTCATATAATCTTTGTAAATTCCTTGTGCCTCACTTAGACCATCTCACAAAAAATGAACATACAGTCTCCGACTCCTTCACCTTTGCAAAATATATACAATCCCTTAACCTCCCCAACTGTTTTATGACCAGTTTTGATATTACCAACCTTTTCACCAATATACCAGTTCATGAAACCTGTAATATCATTCTGAATAGCAATACCCATACAAAACTAGGCTTAACCAAACCTTTATTCCAACAGTTTTTATCACTTGCTGTAAACGACACCATTTTCACTTTTGAAGATCACTTTTACAAACAAATAGACGGCATGCCAATGGGATCACCCCTTGGTCCCACGTTCGCTAACATCTTCCTCTCACATTTTGAAACCATCTGGCTAAACCAATGTCCCCCCGACTTTAAACCCATTATATACAAACGTTATATAGATGACTGCTTCCTCATATTCAAGCACAAATCCCATTCCGACCTCTTCTTCCAATACATTAACAAACAACACACAAATATTCAATTCACATGTGAACATGAAACCAATAATTCACTTCCATTCCTTGACATACTTATATCACATGCACCCCAAGGTTTTACTACCTCAGTATACCGTAAGCCAACCACATCTCTCTTAGGACTCAATTTTCTAAGTTCCACATCATACTCTTTTAAGCTAACTACCATATCCGGATACTTACATAGATCATACTCAATATGCTCAAACTGGTATAACTTCCATCTTGAACTCCTTTACCTACAAAAATTCTTTACTTTTAATTTTTATCCAAATACTCTTATTGAAAACACTATTTTCAACTTTATCTCAAACATCTTCCGCCCCACTACTCCTTTCCCCACTGTTCCTAAACTTCAACTTTACATCAAAACTCCCTACTTAGGGACACTTACTCCTTCCTTCAATAAAGAATTAAACTCTCTTCTCCAATCATTCTTTCCCCATATAAAAGTACACCTAATAGGAATCAATTCATTCTCAATAAACTCGTTCTTTAAATATAAAACAAAACTGCCAACTCTGCTTCTGTCTTCTGTAGGTTTACCTTTTCTCTTGTACGAGCTGTAATGCTCGTTACGTGGGCCAAACAGGCCTACAACTTAAGCTCAGAATCCATAAGCATCTCGGCACCTCCTTCCGTACGAATCTACCTCTCCTTTCCCTTGAAAACTCCCCCATTCGCGACCACTCATCCTCCCAAAATCACCCCCTACAATTTACAGATTTTAGTATCTTGACATCTTCTTCAAATACCTTAGACCGCAAAATATTAGAATCATTACATATCAGACAACTTCAACCTACTCTTAATCAATCAGCCTCTTCCACCTCTCTCCTGATAGCTTAACCTCAATTCATCCAGCTATAACCTTATCATTAAATAACCTTAATTTTATCCCCTAATACACCTGTTTCATCCATTCATATTTTTAAAATTCTACAACCAAGTAACTACAGACTACAACCTGTTTGACAAAATTTCAATTTGCATATTTGTTAATTTGTACTCACCTTGTTCACAATAGTTTAGTGTGCTTAATTTATTGTTAATATTTATATTTATTTATTTTTATTTTTGTTTTTAGTTCAATTGTTGATAATATTCTTGGTGTTATTAATTTGTTAAATTGTGTTTATAATTATCTCTTACATTTATACTGATTGTTACTTATTTTATTTCATTTACAGATGATATTGATAATGGGTTTAGATAACCCGAAACGTTTATCATATGAACTGTTATTTATTTATTTCATATTGCCTTTAGCATCTATTATTAAAGCTTAATAAAATGATATCTTTTCCTGCATTGCTAGCAACATTATTTATTATATATATATATATATATATATATATATATATATATATATATATATATATATATATATATATATATATATATATATATATATATATATATATATATATATATATAGTTAAAGTGTTCAACTACATCGTTCCCAAATATTATACCTATTTAAAATACTCATACAGTTATTCACTGTGTCAGTGGGTGTAGCTAAAGTATCTTGTTGGAAGACGATTGGCTGAAAATTTAATCTAAAAATTAGACCCATGTTACTTTGAAAAATGATCGACCCAAGCAATAGTGCATTATTTCTGTCCACGATAGTACATATGCTTTCTTATTAAAGAGATAATATTAGAACTTTAACGCATCCGAAGAGAGGCCTCAATATTTCACGCTACCATAATATTATTTAATATAATACTATTATTGATATTTATTTTGATTTATTTTGATTACATTTCATTTACTGTAAATTATGTTCTTTACTTTAGTAAATTATATAAACTAAATTGTGTTTTAATTGCCACGCTATAATGAGTCTAATTCACACTTCGTATTCTTATTCTGAAGGGTTAACTATAGATAGTAAATAGTCAACATTCTATATATATATTATATATATATATATATATATATATATATATATATATATATATATATATATATATATATATATATATATATATATATATATATATATATATATATATATATATATATATATATAATTTTTTTTTTTTTTTTTTTTTTTTTTTTTTTTTATTTTTTTTTTATATTTCGATATTTTTTTTGTCGATATTTTATTTTAATCGATACTTTTTACCTATAATTAGCCCTAGGCTACTATGTCGTGCAAACGTTCTTGTGTACGTTAGGTCTCTTTTACGGCAACTTCTTGTGTAGGTTAGGCCTCTTTTACGGCAATTCGGTCGGTAGTTCAGGTTATGATAAGTCGAATTAGGTTCTGCCAGAAAAGTAAGTAATAATAATTGTGTGTATGTCTAGTAATAGTACCTCTGGCAACTCTCTTGTTTACGATAGGCTTCTCCGATATTTTCGATTTTCGAATTTTTTTAACAATCGAAACTCAGAAACAATCTCCACCTTTACCATATAAGGATAATAATACACATGACATTTATCACATGCTAATGCACAATTTAGTATTTAATTGAATAAACATTTTTTAAAAATATATATTTCAGGGTATCTGAATATCTTAAGGTTTAGGGAAAATGCCCAGTTTGACCCAAAGCATCACCAAAATCATTTGTAAGGAAAATAAGAACCCATGTTTTCAATCCTCGACAAAATAAAATCGAAAAAAGGTGTATAGATCTAAACGTAAATTACGTAATGAATAAAGAGACAGTAATAATTATTATTATTATTAGAATTGGCTCAAAAAAAAATTCTCGAAGCGGTGGGGTTCTCAGATACAGTATTGAATCTGATATAAAAAAATGAAAGATATTAAATCTGCTAAAAATATCTTCTTTCCTACTATATTTTGTCATTTTTGATGCTCTTTCTTATTTTGATTTTTGATTATACTATATATTTCTTTTTATTCCTGTCATATTTGCCACCATTTATTTCTCCAGTTCTGCATGTTTAAATTATTATCAATATTATTTTGAGTTTCAAAATATAGCACAAAAACATATAAAACATTTCGACAACAATTAAACTAATCATATTCCAGGTTCTTATTTGATCTATACTTAAATGGTCTTTACAACTCCTTTAATCTAAACTAATTGATACGTCAAAAGAAAAAAAATCTTTTATCAATCCTTTTCAAAAAAAACTAAAAAAAAAAAAAGACTTATTTAACAAAATTACGTGTTCTTAGTCCTAAATAAAAAAAAAAACTTATTTTAACAAGTATGATCACTATTCTCTAAAATAGTGACATACTTATATTTATTATTCTTGAAGACCTTGTGTAAGTTATAAAGAATATCAACCATATTAATACTAGCAGCGTTTTCCTCTTCTAAGTTAATGAATGAAATGTGTATTTCCTTTCCTGTTATATATCTTTTGTGTATCCTTCCATCCATTATCCTTCTTAACTCTCCATTAATCATCATTTCCACATTAGCAATCCATGAGTTCTTTGATTTTAAATGCTTTGAGAAAAGTCTAAAAAAGGTATCGGGATGGATGAAATCGACATGTTGTGTTCTTTTCACTTCTTTATTAAGTGCCATTTTATGAAATAATTTAAATTTTATAATTAAAAGTTATTTAAGTTTCTCTCCTTTTACCTAAAATAATACAAATGGTAATTAATAATGGATATACTCAAGGATTATGAAAAAGTTATAATATAAATAATATGAAAATATATTATAAGCTCTACTCCCTCTTAGAAATTATGCCTTGAAATTTCTAAGAGTACATAAAAATACCAAATAGTATGACAAAAATCCTTTGTCCAATATACTACTTCGTAAAATCACTATAAAATCTGCATAAATAAACAAATAACTATAACAATAAATTCATGGAATAATATCTAATCAAAAAAAAATCCTTGGTTAAATCAACAACATTGAGTAACTATACTGTTTTCTTTTTCTAGTTTATTAAGTAAAATTTTGCCTGACTTATAACTCTTTCTTTCCAAAACTTTCTCTCTTTATTCTAATTGTCCATTAACTACCTCCAAAAAAAAAACACATTATTATTATTATAAAGTTAAAAAAAAAAAAAAAAAAAAAAAAAAAAAAAAAAAAAAAAAAAAAAATCTATTTATTCTTTATCTATTATTTTCGTTTCCTTTCTCTTTCTTTTTTCCTTTCTATGTCCATTGTATTTAACATATGAGTATTTATTATTATTTTTACAACTATTTACGTATTCTTTATTATTTAATTTATTTCATTTAACAATATTATTATGTAACTTGATTTTTATTGATTTGAAAAACACAACCACTAATATCTGTAAATAAAGTACAATTGGCTTCATTATAATTTTTCTTTTCTTTAAGTATTAACACATTTTTGAGCTTCACAAAATTTATATATATATATATATATATATATATATATATATATATATATATATATATATATATATATATATATATATATATATATATATATATATATATATATATATATATATATATATATATATATATATATATATATATCCTTTCTTACTTTATCAACAGAATTTAACTATATGATTTTATAAAAGAAAACGAATGATTTTAATTAAAAATTTAAAGCTATAGTGATATTTTGCTTTGCCTGTTTAAAATATCAGTCTAAATAAATATAATATAAAGGGTAAAATCTCATAATTTTACTTTACTTCTTTGGCGTAAAAATTTACTTTACTATATATAAGGGTTTTTAATGCTGTTAACAATATAAGGAGGTCTTCACCACTGCCACCAATATAAACTCGTAACTTTGTGAGGTAGCGTAATAATGGGGAATCACAAAGTACGGTTTACAAAATGAAAATAAAGGGGGACTGAAATTTCAAAAGGAGGCAAAGCAAAACACTCTTTTTAACTAATAATAATTTATTTACAAAAACATAGAATATTAAATGGTAGCAAAATAACAACAGAGCTGCTAAAGAATATACAAAGGTTAAATAGTTAAGGGGGAAAGGGTTTCGACGAAGACGAAGGAAAGTTCTGAGGTTATCTAGTTGAAATTCGTTTCAACGTAAAAACTACAGTCTTTACTAGACACCAGAACGGCACAAACTCTTAAAGTTCGCGAGACTAAGCGAAAGGAGAACTCTTCCTCCTTTTGGTGTAACTACAGAGACACCACTTAATCTTTGGCTACGGCCAACCTACAAGATCCTACCGGACTTGCTTCCCTTAATTCCTCTTAACTACCGTTTTATAGGAGAAAGATCCTACCGGATCCCAAGTCTTCTCTCTGACTTCTCCTGCTCTTCTCTGATTCTCTGATTCTCTATGACTTCCTTTTATAGGTGACGAGTTTAAGTATTCTACTAAATAATAATAATAATTATAATAATAATAATAATAATAATAATAATACAAATAATAATAATAATAATAAAAACAGTCAGAATTTGCACAACGAATAAATAAAATTTAAGAGAAAATAAATAAAAGAAATGTTGTAATGAAGTTTTTAAACTTCCTCATTTATGAATAATATTTAATTTTAATTATAAGAAAATCATATCTTGCAAATGTGTTGAATAAAAAATTATTTTATAATATATATATATATATATATATATATATATATATATATATATATATATATATATATATATATATATATATATATATATATATATATATATATATATATATATATATATATATATATATAACTTTATCACCGCCACTGACGAGTCGGGGGCTACGGGGGGCCGAACACCCTGTATACAAATGTCCGTGTGCCATGCATTTTGTATTATGTTATTTTTTTTCACCATACCCCAGTTAGTTCTTTCGTTCTGTCAGTAGGATTTTCCAGGGAAGATCCTTGGGTTTCTTGGGCCCACTGCGGATACTGCTGGCTGGGCCAGGCCTATTATATGTATTAATAATATTTAAAAACATTTCACGAAAAGATTAATTTAACTTAAATATAATTGCGGTACAGTAGTGAAACACGGAAATGCATAGCACACGATCGTTTGCCTACGGGGCTCTCCACCCCCCCCCCCCTGAGTGGCGGAGGTAAACATTGTTGTATATATATATATATATATATATATATATATATATATATATATATATATATATATATATATATATATATATATATATATATATATATATATATATATATATATATATATATATAGGTCAGACTCCAGATTAGACATGACTTTTTAAAAAAAAAACTACGAAACGTAGTGAAAAATAAATTACATTTTTAGAATCCTTGTCGAATTTTAGTTAGGAAAAGTGTAAAATATTTGCAAAAAAATAAATAAAAAAAAATTAATAAAAAATGATTTTGTACGACAACTGATGACGAAAAACGAAACTGAACGTAACAAAAAACAACTGATGACGTAACAAACTTAAATTTGGTGTTAAAAAACATATGTCTACGGGGGGCTCTACCGACCATACCCCCGACCAGTGAGTGATGATGATACTGTAGACTACTTTTTCTGTAGACGATTTGGGAGTATTTTCCATTTTTTCCAATTTCGAGAAAATTGAAAAAAAACGTACCTTGCCAGGCGTACGATGCTCTCCACAGATAAAAATAAGTAAACTTTACTTATGTAAACTTTATTATTATGAGGATTTTTTTTTTATTTCCCAATTTTTCCTACCTGAAATTCGACAAGTATTCTAAAAATGTAATTTATTTTTCACTACGTTTCGTAATTTTTTTTAAAAAGTCATGTCGAATCTGGAGTCTGGCGCTATATATATATATATATATATATATATATATATATATATATATATATATATATATATATATATATATATATATATATATATATATATATATATATATATATATATATATATATATATATATATATATATATATATAATTATGAGTCATTTGAACATTATTAGAAAATGAAATAAACATTTTTTACCCAAATTCACAAATGTAACTTATTTATACAAGCGGTTAAACCATAGCATATTTTTTTTACTTTTCCGTAAAGTAAAAGTGTGTGTAGAATGCGTTTCAGCCTATTTTAAGTTTATATTTTTAATATAGCGAAAAATTTTGCCATATCGAATTATTATCTGGATGCTTGCAATGAAAATCCAGCCTCTTTAAGTCGTATAGGCCTAAATTTTGCGGTGTTGTTTTAAATGGTTTAATTATCTGTGAGGTACAGGAATATGGGAACTGAAATATATTGGGTGGTTTGACCTGAAACAATTTTAATTAAAAGCTGGCGACTTCTGAGCAGTTTTTAGGAACAAGTTTGAGTCCGCAAAATTTGTAGTTCTCGGATCCCAGTAACTGGCTTGGAACGTTCACATTAAAAATTAATCGTGTTTATACTTATAATAAAGCAAGCAGAGGAAGATTGAAAAAGATAATCATAAAATTTTCCATGCGTATCAGAGTACATTAGGTGAAAATCCTTTAAAAAAATCGCAGAATGATAATCAAAAGTTTTACCTTTTTCATGTTCCTTCGAAAACCTCTTGCTAACCATTTGGAGGTACCTTCACGCAATAAGCCGTATTCCAGAAACCCAAACTAACTTGGACAAATTATAAACATAAATGAAGCTTACAAATGAACAATGCAACATTCAGAACATTTGATTTGTTCCTCAGGTATGACCGACGAACTTATGTAAATTGAAAGAAGTTAAAATCATTTTGAATTAATGTTTATGATTGTTCATTTATAACATTTTTATTTTGTTCTAATGACTGACAGGAAACTGATTTATAACAATAAACAATTACAACAACGTAATTGCGTAATAAGGGTGTAATTATGACAAGTTCAGCATTTTGCAAAACTAATATCCTATGCTTCATGTCTAAAGTCTATTAGAATTTCCCTGATTTCAACGAACTACAATTACGTTTTAATTGGTTTAAATTTCTTTGTAGTACATATAAGATGAATTTCTAGTCATTTTTCTTATTTATACCTTACTACATTTCTTATACTAGTTTTATAATTTTACTATAACTTTGATTTCACAGTTTTAATTAAACCTATAATTCTAGCACAAGAATTTTATTAATGTTGCTATTATGCCTAAAATGACAGAACACATTCGCTATCAGTAGGGCTTAGATTATTGCTAGATAAATCCGTGCTTAGGAAGTGTCTTATTTTGGTTTCTGTTAATGTGTCCCGGTACATTCTCCGAATATATGAATATCTAAAATTTGTTGATGCAAACACAAAATGATTTTTTGCAAAACCGTTGATCCCGTAGTTGCATCTCCATTACATTGTATATCTAAAATTGTAGTACAATCTGAAGGTTTTAAAAGAGGAACTTGTCTTTTCTTTTAAGAAATTTAAAAAAATTATATTTCCGTAAAGTTCTCTATTTCTTGAACTTTCAAATTTTGGAATTTAATTTTTATCCAAACACATTTTCGCTCTTTACCAATCATTTGTATTTAAATACGCGAATTCACCTCTTCTCCTACCATTCTGACATGTAAGGCGAGTTACTGAAAACACTCCGTAAATACTGTATGCGAATACTGATAGCAAAACTCTGTTTCGTCATGCTTAATTATCCTTTTGAGGAAAATATAATTTTTTTAGCACTAGCTAAACTGGCACAGAATTATTTGACTATTCCTCTATTTTCGTCAACTGTTGAACGAACTTTATTTTCACAGAAAAAGTCTTTCACTCTGACAGATATCGTATGACCGAGAAGAATTTTGAAAATTTATGTATGTGAAGTACAATAAATACTATTATGCTTATAATTATTACGTTTAGGATAAAAAGAACTGAAAAAAGCTTAATGATTTTCAAATAGTTTCATTTCACTATCTATTTACCTTAATTAACTTCTTGCATATTTTACTACGTTGTTTACAAATAACTCAGAAATTAGGAATGGATCTCAATAGCATAATTTTTATGTTAATGGAAAATTTTTTATTTAAAAAATAATTAAATGTACTTTTACTAAAGTATAATTCATATTTCTTATACCTGTATCTGAATAATTCTGTACTATTTGTACTTGTACTTAGGTAGAGTGGCCTATACTTTGACCCAATATATATATATATATATATATATATATATATATATATATATATATATATATATATATATATATATATATATATATATATATATATATATATATATACTATATATATATATATATATATATATATATATATATATATATATATATATATATATATTGTAAAAGAAGATCTCTTGACCTTGGTACTGTGGTGTATGTGTAATGTTTAATAGTCACAGTCAAGAGTTCCTACAAGAATAAAAATAAAGTGTTCGACATTTCCTTTAGGTTATTGACAAAAGAGGGAAACACAATGTCTGATAATAAATTTTTTAAGACATGGGAAACAATAATTAATAATAAAATAGTAATAAGTCTACAAATCTATAAAAATATATGTATATATATATATATATATATATATATATATATATATATATATATATATATATATATATATATATATATATATATATATATATATATATATATATATATATATATAAAATATGTGTTCGGTTGCGAGTCGTTTTATTTGCTATTTGGAGACGAGAATGGTCCTGTATAATAATTATTTACAATAGAGAAAGTTGCTTCTTAACAGCCAATGAGATTCGTTTCTCATTTACAATGTAATAATTTACAATATCTAACTATTCTCTGAAATAGTTATAACGTTGTCAAGATCTCGTAATCTAGACTTACAAAATTATTGACTTCTCTTAAAGTCAATGCTTTCTCTGAAAGTTTCCAAACTCTCATTAAGTCGGCTTTAAAATTCATTAAGTTGGTTATACCGATCCTCAAAGATCTATTTTCTAAGTTCTCTTAAACTTCGAATTTCAAGTTCTCATAAACTTGTTTTCCAGATCTCATAATCTAGATTATCAGACCCTAATTAGATTTGTTTACTAACTCTCTCTTAAGAGCTTCCCCCATAGTCATTTTTTCCACCTGAGATAAACAGGAAAATTCTTTAAATAATCTGTCCTTAATTTCTATACAAAATAATAACTTAATATTAAAATAAGGAAAACAAAATAAAATGTTATATGTTAATCTTAAACTTTCCATATTTATTTAGAAAACGTTAACTAATTCAAAAAGAATGTTTTACGGCTAAATGTTTTGAAAAATAAAACGTGCTTAAACTAGAGAGAAAAAGGATTTAAAAACTTAACTAGAATTGCATTATTTTATAATCTATCTTTGATTAACTTTTGGAATTGTAACTCGTTCTAACAATTTTGTAATTTAACAATTAGGAAAGTAATTTCTAAATATCAATCCAAACTTTTGAGTTCACTATAAGCTGGTATATCCCAGAATTTAAAATATAAAAAGGAAAGTTTTTAGATTACAGATCCTAAAAAATATACATATTAAAGTTATAATTAAATTAAACGAACCTTTCCAAATACCTATAACAATAGAACACGTTTTATATTAAAAAAAATAGTTGGAAACCCGTTTATAACAAACATTTTTCTGTAAGAAAGAGTGAGTGAAATATTTTTAACAGTTATTATATAGCGGACAAATCAATGGGTTTGTCAATAGCTATTCTGTGAAGCACAATTTTGCGAAAACATCTAAATAAATAAATAAAAGTATATATATATATATATATATATATATATATATATATATATATATATATATATATATATATATATATATATATATATATATATATATATATATATATATATATATATATATATATATATATATATATATATATATATATATATATATATTATTTTATATATGATTCTGATGTGGGAGTAAGTTGTTTGAAAAGAGAAAAAACAGCAAAGTTTTAAAAGGGATAAGATAAGTAATAGAAGGATCAAGGTAGTCTGAGGAGAGAAGAATGATCATTCGAGAGAACTTTTTTTTGGAGAAGACGGTTGTGATTAAGAAGAAGGGACACCAGCTTTGGAGCCAGAGTATGGTTAAGAATAGTATACAGTAAGTTGAAATTTTAATATAAAATCACTTTTTTTGGTATTGAAATACTTAGTGAAATTAAATTTAAAAAATAAATAGATAATTAAAATAAGAAAATTAAAAATTGAAAATTTCATGTGAAGCAACTAAAAAGGAAACAAGTTATACTGTTTTAGATTTAATGCAAACGAAAGTGATTATATGCCAATTTCAACTAAAATATGGTTTATTCAAACATAATTTACAGTTGCATCAGAATCATTGAGTCCTTCAAATAGACTTTTCTTTAAGCAACATAGTACTGGAAAGACTTATTTATTTATTTTGTTGTTTTTTTATCATTTTTGTAGTGTCATAATGAATTTGGTGAAGCTGTAAAAGTTTCTTTTTAGTTCTTGGTAAAGGTGTAGATTGTTTCTGAGTTTCGATTGTTAGAAAATATCGATAATCGAAAATATCGAAGAGGCCTAACCTAAAAAAGAACGTTGCCGGGAAATAGAGGGCTATGGCCCTATTACACCACATATACACACAATTATTAGGCTTAGGTGTAGATTGTTTCTAACTTTCGATATTTTTTATATCGATATTTTTTTATGTCGATATTTTATTTTAATCGATACTTTTATACCTATAATTTCTTTGTGCGAACGTTCTTGTGTAGGTTAGGCATCTTTTACGGCAACTTCTTGTGTAGGTTAGGCCTCTTTTACGGCAACTTCGGTAGTTCAGGTTATGATAAGTCGAATTAGGTTCTGCTAGAAAAATAAGTAATAATAATTGTGTGTATGTCTGGTGTAATAGGGCCGTAGCCCTCTAATTCTCGGCATGTTTACGTTAGACCTCTTCGATATTTTCGATTATCGATATTTTCTGACAATCGAAAGTCAGAAACAATCTACACCTTTACCCAATTATTATTACTTACTTTTCTAGCGAACCTAATTCGACTTATCATAACCTGAACTACCGAAGTTGCCGTAAAAGAGGCCTAACCTACACAAGAAGTTGCCGTAAAAGAGGCCTAACCTACACAAGAACGTTGGAGCGACATACAAGCCTAGGGCCGTATTACAGCACAAATAAAATTATATATATATATATATATATATATATATATATATATATATATATATATATATATATATATAATATATAATAATAATAATATATATATATATCATAAGAATTGTATTGATGGTAAAGGTGGAGATTGTTCTGAGTTTCGATTGTTAAAAAATATCGAAAATCGAAAATATTGGAGAAGCCTATCGTAAACAAGAGAGTTGCCAGAGGTAGTATTACTATACACACAATTATTATTACTTACTTTTCTAGCAGAACCTAATTCGACTTATCATAACCTGAACTACCGAAATTGCCGTAAAAAGAGGCCTAACCTACACAAGAATTTGCCGTAAAAAGAACCTAACGTACACAAGAACGTTTGCACGACATAGTAGCCTAAGGCTAAGTATAGGTATGAAAATATCGATTAATCAGAAATATCGACATAAAAAAATATCGATATAAAAAATATCGAAACTCAGAAACAATCTCCACCTAAGCCTATATATATATATATATATATAATATATATATATATATATATATATATATATATATATATATATATATATATATATATATATATATATATATATATATATATTATATATTTTTTTTTTTTTAAGAATTTTTTTTTTCCACCTTATATATCGATATTTTTTATATCGATATTTTGAAATTTCGGTTTTAATCGATATCCTTTATATCGTGATTTTTAAAATTAAAGTCGCTTAGTTGAACTTTCCGTTAGATTGTGAGAGGTCAGTTAAGATGAATCTTCAAGACATAAGTTTAATTTGTTCTACAGATTGGTGTGTTCTTGCGTTTTTGCAACATTTTAAATTAGTTCTTAGTGAAAAACAATGTGATAAATGTAAAGTAAAATGTGAAATATCAAAACAGGTGTCAAATTGTGTTAGTGTTAGCAAAACTACAGTGATTGAGTGGTTCAACTTTTGCCGAGAAGTTTGTATTTTTCTCACACTTTCAACCAAGATAGGGACAGATTTACGTAACATGTAGCTATATATATATATATATATAATATATATATATATATATATATATATATATATATATATTATATATAATATATATTATTATATATATATATATTATAATGTGTAGTGAAATATGGCAGTAGGCCTCATCTCGCGGCAACGCTCTTGTATAGGTTAGGCCTCTATTTTACGGCAACTTCGGTAGTTCAGGTTATGATAAGTCGAACGAAGTTCGCTAGAAAACAGAATAATAATAATTATAAAAATAATTAGAATAATAGACATACATGAAATGAAAACTAAATAATAATAATAACAAATATCAAAAAATTTGAATTGGCATATCGATGTTTCGATATATCGATATTTTCGAATATCGATATTTTCCAATTATCGAAGGTCAGAAAGCTTCTTAACCTTTACCATATATATATATATATATATATATATATATATATATATATATATATATATATATATATATATATATATATATATATATATATATATATATATATATTATATATATATATATATATATATATATATATATATATATATATATATATATATATATAAATATATATATTATATATATATATATATATATATATATATATATATTATATATATATATATATATATATATATATATATTATATATATATATATATATATATATATATATATATATATATATATATATATATATATATATATATATATATATATATATATATATATATATATATATATATATATATATATATATATATATATATATATATATATATATATATATATATATATATATATATATATATATATATATATAATATATATATATATATATATATATATATATATATATATATATATATTATATATATATATATATATATATATATATTATATATATATATATATATATATATATATATATATATATATATATATATATATATATATATATATATATATATATATATATATATATATTATATATATATATATATATATATATATATATATATATATATATATATATATATATATATATATATATTATATATATATATATATATATATATATATATATATATATATATATATATTATATATATATCACATTTTTAAAATTTTGTTAGTCATTAGCAAAATTTAAGTTATTACAATTTCTTTAAATTTATTTAAAAAAAAAGACATTGCCAGATGTACGATTCTTTCTAGCGCAATAAAAAAGTAAAATTTACTAACGTAATAAATTTATTGTAAGATCTTTTTTTTTTTTTTTCCCAATTTTTCTTACCTAAAATTCGACAAGGATTCCAAAAATGTAATCCTTTTTTACGTACGTTCAGTAGTTTTTGAAATAAGTGGTTCAAACTGGAGTCTGGCCTATATAATATTAAATTCCGAAATGTCTTTTAAAATAGTATGAAATAAATTTTTTTTTCCCTTCATTTTTCCTTCTCCAAACATATTCACATAAATATGATTTCAACATATTTCTTCTAGTTCCACACCTTTTTTTTGTTTTTCATTTTTAAAAGGAACCAAGCATTCTCTATCATTTGTGTATGTGCCTGATTGTGTGGGTTGACAAAATTTTGGCTATTATTAACTTTTTTTGTGAATGTAATCATATCCCTGAATAAGATTAAAATTTTTGTAGCTTGCCCAGCAGTCTGAAATGATGGTTGTTTTTGGTTTTATATTAGCTTTTATGGAATCGAGTAAAGTTTCTTCACTTCGATCAGAAACCAATGTCATAAAAACCTCCTTAGTTTCAACGCAAATTCCACCAAAAACCCATTGTTGTAGAAGAATTCTTCCTTTCTGGTTTTTACGTTTAGAAAACAATGTCTCATCTATTTGAACGGTCAATCCTTCTCCTCCAATTGGCTCGGAATTCCTCACAGAATTCGCACACACCTATAAATAGTAGATCTAATTACATTATGAAAGAATGTAAAACAAAATAGTTACCAATCCTAACCTAACCTTACCTAACCTAACCTATCCTAACTAACCTAATTTAATCAACCTAACCTAAGCTGACCTAACCTAACCAAACGCTTAGTATGTGAATCATAAAAATTAATATAAAATTATTTTAAATAGTACTAACCTCTCGTAGATAATTATTGAAATCAATTGTAGTTTTTTTGGGAAATTCCAATAACAATAATTATCTTCTTTTCCTATCGTAAGTAGTATAGAGTGATTATTAACACATAACTTAAATTTAGGAATTATTTCAAACTTCTGAAAAAATTTCACTGCATCAATTTCGTTTACTATTTGTTTATCTAACCAACTAAAATTATACTCAGTATTCATTTTTTTTTAATTATTATTCTATATCCCTCCTCAATAAACTTTACAATAAGAATAAAGTTAAAAAAATGCTTCAAAATCGAAATCATTTGACGCACAAAAATTTAAAATAAGTCTTTTTTTTAAAAATATTTAAAATGATGTTTAAAAAAATATGTAAGGAATACCAACATTTCATATACTATTTTTTCTCCATTCCCGAATATTCCTTAAGAACCTTTATTACTATTCATAGTAATATAGGTAGCAGATTTTAATTTTATATTTTGTATATTTTATTTTTTGTTTTGTATTTGTATTTTTGTTTATATCTATATCTATATATTTTTTCTAGTTTAAGTGACTAATTTCTTAAATTTTGATTTGTTTAGGAATTTTGTACTTTTTATTATTAATTTATTGGAATATTTTGTTTTGATAATTTTTAAATGTTCATATAACATTAATAGGTTTAAGGTTGATTTTAATTGTCAAAGGATTGTTGTTTAGTTAATTATTTGAAAATACTTTGTAAAATTTCTTTTAATTTTATTTTATTTGTTTTCTGTTTTTTTTATATGTATAGATTTCATTTATATATTAATTTTATATTAACTTTAAATATTAATTTTATATTTATATTAACTTTAAATATATTAATTTTATATTATCTTTGGGGAAAGGAGCTGCGAGGAGAATTTTCAATCCTCCAGTGGGTGAGGGGCAAACCGTATACTACTAGAGTCGTAAGAATGGAGTTGAAAAGGGGTTCAGTGGTGTGTAGAATTGGTTGTTTGAACGTAAGAGGTTTAAATGATGATTTGAAAAAAGGAAAAATTGGTGAGATATGTAAGGATAAAAACTGGATTTATTA
>SEYY01005646.1:2500-55000 GCA_009176605.1 Armadillidium nasatum
TTCGTCATTTATTGAAAATAATACAAAGTATTTATTAGTTTATTATTAATTCTGTGTCATCACTCCAGATGCTTATTAAAAAAGACTTTTGGTCTTGACTTATTTGAAGTTAACTTTACATCAAAGAATTGGACAGAATATAATTCTTTTCGCATTAAGAACACTCATTCCACCCCATCACCGTATATCATTCTCATATATTTCTAATTGCTCCATCTTTATCTACATGGCAAATATTTTTTAATATTTTGTTATTTTGAAGACTCAAAGTAAAAATCTTAAGACTTCACAAGAAATATTTCAGAATAAACAAGTTTTGATTTCCGTTGCTCACACACACACACACACACACACACACACGCACGCAGACACACACACACACACACATACATATATATATATATATATATATATATATATATATATATATATATATATATATATATATATATATATATATATATATATATATATATATATATATATATATATATATATATATATATATATATATATATATATATATATTTTTTTTTTTTTACAGTGTCATTGAAATTGTTCAACAATGTTGGTACACAGTGCAATATTTCATATCGTAAATCATTTGACAAGGGAATCCAGTGCAATTATACAGAGTCATTGAAATTGATCAAGAATGATGCTACACAGTGCAATATCTCATATCGTGAATCTTTCGAGAAGGGAATACAGTGCAATTTCCCAGCAAAAAGCATTGGCATCCAGTGCTCTTCCAATACATCTAACACGCCTAGGAAAATTCGTCTTAGGAAGGAAGTTCACAGAAAAGCATGCCATATTAAATATTTAAAAGTTAGAAATGCTAGTCTAAAGTCGACTTTAAGGAAGATGAAATGTCAATCATCAAATGTAACGGAAAATGATGTTAAGGTATTTTGCAATGACCATCTACCCATTTTAACATCTGAAATAATTAAAACACAGCTTAGTAGAAAACAGCAGTGGTCAGGAGCAATGAAAAATTTATGTCTCACAATTTATCTTAAAAGCCCAAGGACATATAAATTTCTCAGAACTATTTTGAAATTACCTTCAACTGACACATTAGTAAGATTTCTTAATTTAGCTTCCGTTAAGCCAGGATTTGATCACCATCTGAACATTTGCATTAAGAACGCAGTGATTAACTTGAGGGAATCTGATAAATTTGTTATTCTCCTAATGGATGAAATAAGTTTGAAAAAAAATTTGCTCCTTAATCTTCGTAGTGATTGCATAATGGGTTTGGAAGATTTTGGCTATGGGAAAAGGACCTGCAATCCAGCAACATCTGCTCTTTGTTTTATGATTAGAAGTATAAGTGGAAATTGGAAGCAATTAATTGGATATGTGTTTAGTTCTGGACCAGTAAAAGTAACAGATTTGCATTCTCTGATGATGAAGTGTATATCTAAATTGGACGAAATTGGGGTTAGGGTAATTTGTGTAACAACCGATCAAGCGAGTAATTTTTCTCTTCTATTTAAGAATCTGGGTGTGACACAATCCAAGCCTCACTTTCAGTTTGGTAATAATAAAATTATTGTTATTCCAGACGTTCCTCATTTATTAAAAAGCACTAGAAATGCTATATTTTCTAATTATGTTTCTACAAATGAGGGAATTGTACAGTGGAAACATATAAAAGATGCTTATAATAAAAGCCTGCAGTGCAATTTCTCCTATATGCCAAAAATAAAAGAGGCTCATATAAATTTATCTCCCTTTGGCGGTAAAATGAGAGTGAAACTGGCAGCTCAGATCTTAAGTCGCTCTGTAAATATTGCTTTGTTAAAAATGCGACAGGAAGGAATAATTGATGAAGAGAGTTTTGCTACAGCACAGTTTTGTTCAAATATGAATGCATTGTTTGACGTTTTAAACTCATCCCCTTCACAGAAGGGAAGAACACCTTATCATAAAGAACTATATGTTGAAAGTGAGGGATGGTCATTTCTATCAGAAATGAAAAAGTGGATTAAAGGTTGGAAAATATTTAGAGATTTTGAAGGACAGAAGATGATTACATCTCGGTTTAGATTTGTTGGGGGATGGATTCAAGCGATCAACGGTGTGCAGTTGCTTTTACAAGAGTTGAAGGCCTTCAACTTTCAATACATTTACACCCGCCGGCTATGTCAAGATCCTTTGGAAAATTGCTTTGGGGATATTAGAGGATCTGGAGGTTGGAGTGACAATCCAACTTGTTCCCAATTTGAATCCCTATTTAAAAGAGCTGCAGTTAATTCTCTTGTAAAAATTAGCACATTAAAAAACTGTGAAGATGATGATTCACATAATTTTTTGTCATCAGGACTAATTAATATTAATGACTGTAATGTGAGTAATAATGATGATTACCATGACTGTAATGTGAGTAATAACGATAATTGCAATGTTCCACTGTCAAACAGGTGTGAAATTTTTTTCCATTCAACACGTTTAGGAGATGAAAATGAGCTCAATGGTATGAGATATGTCTGTGGGGCTTTAGCCAAAAAAATATTAACTTTTCATAAATCAAAGGTCTGTACTGTGTGCGACTTAACATCTGTATCAATATATTAAATGATGAATATTTATTTACTAAGACTAAAACAATATGAACATTTACCAGAGAACCAAGGGTTAACTATGTGCTCAAATAACTACTTCATTTTTTTTAAAGCATGCGAAAAGATTTTTTGCAAAGAATTTAATAAAAGTTTTAATCAAATCAACATAACTTCTTCTATTGTTAATAAAATTAAAAATGAATTAAATTACAAATTTTGTTGTTCACATATTGAAAAGTTTGCTTTAAAAAAGTTTGTTATTATGAGAATATATTATTGTTTAAAGTTTTTTAATAACTTAAATTATTCGAGAGAGAAAAATTTAAAGAAACTTAAGAAACTTTTGTAAGAAAACTACATAGAAATAAACAGCAGCTACATTTTTGAAATCAGTAGGTGAAACTGTAAGTGATAGTTTACTTATAGCTATGGTTTTGAAAGGCCTACCTTCAGGGTATAGAACTTTTTCGACGGTAATTTATTCAGAAAGAGAAAGCCATGACATTTAGTGAATTTAAAGCTCTAAAAAGTTTTGAAGAGACAGTACAGAAAAATTGTATGTAGTTTAATTTATTTGATGAGTTGTATTAGACATTATATATGTTTTTATGTAAACTTTTTATCTCAGTATATGATTAAACCAAATAATGCACATTTACTAAGCATGTATTAAAATATTTACTAAGCATGTATTAAAATATTTAAAAGGTACTATAAATTATGATTTGAAATTTTGTAAGTCAAATGAGCAGTTAAAATTAATTGGTTATTGTGATTCAGATAGGGGTTCATTAGAAGATAGATTTAGTATTAGTGGTTATGGTTTTCAATTAAAAAATAATGGACCTCTAATTTCATGGAAAAGCAAAAAGCAATGGGTTGTTGCATTGTCAACATGTGAAGCTGAATATATGGCATTAACTTACTGTATACAAGAAGCTAAATTTTTAAGACAATTGTTATTTGACATGCAGGGTTTTAACATAGAAAGTGTTATTGTAAATGTTGATAATCAAGGTGCTATTTCATTAGCTAAAAATCCTGTACATCACCAGAGGTCTAAACATATAGATATTAGGTATCATTTTATTAGGAATGAAATTCAAAATGGTATTGTAGATTTAAAGTATGTAAAGTTTGAAGACAATGTATCTGATATATTTACTAAACCTGTATCAAAAGGTAGATTGTTAAAATTTGAAAACATTAGAGGTATACTTTAGATTATGAGGGGGTGTTAGAATTAATCTAAAGTATATGTACTATTGATACTGTATGAAAATACACTTTGTCATGATTTAGTAAAAGACTATGTTCTATGTAAACATTTCCATTATCATTCTGTCGATTGTCCTCGTTTATTGTACCACGAGCTATACTGTGTGTTAAACATGTAAATAAAGGCCTAGATTAGAAAGCTGTGTCTCTGTGTCCTGCCCTATATTTATATTTATATTTTCGCCATTATGAATAACATAACAACAGTATGTGTTTTAACTTTTTCGAAAAATAAAATTGCTAAAACAAATTTTTATCAAGGTATTGTATCGTTGCTACTTTGTAACTTTTTTTACATAATTTAAATTTTTTAAATGTTTGCTGATTTAAAATGTTACATTAATAGCATGTTGTATGCTTTTATCATGTAATGAAAGTATTTATTAAGGAAACAATATAGTCGATTGTCTGCCTGTCATGAGATTCAGGAAAACCAAAAAAACGCGAAAATTGCAAAGTATTGACAAGCAAAAATTTCTGTTGTTTTTAAAGCAGTTTATATATTTTTCATTGGAACTTATCAAGAATTAATCAGCTTTTCAGTCTCGTGCAACGTTAACAGAATAAGATTTTGAATACAACTTCCTACCGAATTTACAAGAAAGTCCGATAAAGGAAGTCTCATTTATTCTAACAATTATATATATATATATATATATATATATATATATATATATATATATATATATATATATATATATATATATATATATATATATATATATATATATATATATATATATATATATATATATATATATATATATATATATATATATATATATATAGTTTTTCTTTTTCCCTATTTTTTTTAAACATTTGCTCATAGAAAAAATTTATTTATAACTTTTTATTCCACAATTTTAAAATTTCATATATATATATATATATATATATATATATATATATATATATATATATATATATATATATATATATATATATATATATATATATATATATATATATATATATATATATATATATATATATATATATCCTCTCCTGGGAGGACTAACTACGGGTGTTGCGTAGTGGATGACCGTTTTATTCCATTTCCTCTACCTCCTATAATCTATATAGTATCAAACCCCATTTAGGTGACTGGCCTTCCTCTTGTAACAGTAACTGATTGCAAGAGGTTTCTCTGGCTCGTCTACGTATCGGCCACACGTCCCTCACTCATAGTTACTTCATCACAGGACCCTCCTCCGAAATAGTTTTTGCAGCCGTGATATTGTTTTTCAGTTCACTACATTTTCCTTCAATGTCCCATTTTCTGGATACTGAGTTGACAAGGTTTTCCTTTCTTTAACTCTTCGTTCAGATCAAGAACTGGCATATATATATTCTGGAAAATTCCTCTATGTTCGCACGTTATGCTTTGTTCATCTTTTATCGATCGATATTTTAATTTTGATAAATGATATTTTACCCCATTTTTCGCCTATATTTCGATATTTTTTTTTTTTTTTTTTTTTTTTTTTTACCAGTAATAGCTACTTTCTAACGCTAGGGAGACCTTATACTCAATACGAGTATATATATATATATATATATATATATATATATATATATATATATATATATATATATATATATATATATATATATATATATATATATATATATATATATATATTTATTTTATTTATTTATTTATTTCATTTTTTTTATTTTTTATTTATTATATATATATATATATATATATATATATATATATATATATATATATATATATATATATATATATATATATATATATATATATATATATATATATATATATATATATATATATATATATATATATATATATATATATATACACTAATTCAGGATTAATAGTAAATATTTTGAGAGGTGATAGAATTATAAGTATTAAGAGTAAAAAATTGTAGTTAACATTTATCTAATCCTCAATAGTGAATGGCATACGGTGATTTAAAACAGTTTTACAATATATCGATGAGAGAGCCCTGATTTGCGTTGTATTGATAAATAATGTATTAATAAATAACATTCCGATATGTCAGAATTTTTTCCTACTTAATTATTTCATTAAAATAAAAAAATATTCAGAATTCTTACAAAATTATTTATAATAAACCACAAAAAAGCCGATTTCAACTTTTATGAAATTTTCCCCTAAACTTTTTATTTTACCCCTAAATATAGGGTAATCACCGAAACCGTTGTTTACGCTATTTACAACTCCATTCATAATTCTCCATTGTCTTCTTCCTCATAAAGGAAAGGGTTTTCTGACTACTTGCGGTAACTTATTATAGGGTAAACTTTGAGTACAGTTAGTCGCTTTTTAAATTATTAAAATATAATATATATATATATATATATATATATATATATATATATATATATATATATATATATATATATATATATATATATATATATATATATATAATATATATAATTTTTAAGTATACAAAAGCTTTTTTTTTTTTTTTTTTTTTTTTTTTTTTTTTTTTTTTTTTTTTTTTTTTTTTTTTTTTAGCTGAACTACAAAGATGAAATGATTCAAATTAAATGTTTTAAAGTAAATTAAAGTGTAGGAAATGATTTTATATATATATAAAAAAAAAAAAAAATAATTAATTTTAAACTGGGAATGTTTTACATATGTATTATTGTCCTTTTGACTGTCTTTTTACCATGTTTCTAAATCTGATTGAGTAAATTTTAAAAGATTTTATAGCTATATTGTAGCCAAAAATGCATATACTATTTGTAATTTTTTTATTTACAAAAAATCAAGGTCAGGTTAGGTCGAACTAGTTAGATCCAACAAACTAGTTTGACTTAGCCGAACCTATACTTGAAGGGTAAATGTGTGCCAGGTTAGTTTGAACTAGTTAGATACAACCTACTAGTTTGACTTAGCCGAACCTAGACTTGGAGGGTAAATGTCTGCCTAACAGCTAGCAAATAGGCCTAACCTCACAGATGCTATATATATATATATATATATATATATATATATATATATATATATATATATATATATATATATATATATATATATATATATATATATATATATATATATATATACTATATTCTACATTTTTATTTTTTAATGTAAATTTATTTACTAGTTAATTTATTTCATAAATAAGCATTTTATTTTTAACTCCAAGACAGCTATAAATTCTTTTAAAATTTTCTCATAATCAGATTTAGAAACATGGTAAAGAAACAGTCAAAGGACAGTACATTTTGGAATAGGACTATACATTTTTGAAGCAGGCGATAATAAATATGTCAAACATTCATAAATGTAAATTCATATATTTTTAATTTTTTATTTTTGAGCATTTATTTTTTTTTTTACAAAATCATTTTTCACCCTTCAATTTACACAAAAATTTATAATTCAGGGCATTTTGTCTTTGTAGTTGAACTAAAAAAAAAAATTGCATCTGAATACTAAAAAATTAATATATATATATATATATATATATATATATATATATATATATATATATATATATATATATATATATATATATATATATATATATATATATATATATATATATATATATATATATATATATATATATATATATATATATATATATATATCACTGCTGAAGGGCAAAATCCTATTCAATGAGGGAGATGTTAGGCCGGGCAACAAAGTAGAGAATAGCAGAAAAAAAATTTATAAATCCCATATAATGCAAATTTCTTAGGTGAGCATAGATTTGGGCTTTAAAGAACTTGAGATTAAATTCGGCAGGAAAATCAAGATGGGAGAGAGTTCCACAGAATGGAGGTTGCTGGAAAGGAGGAGGCACCACAGCGGACAAGCCTGGAGTTGCCTATGTCCACAAATAATTTGTACAGACAATGTACTCCCTGTGCTATGAGAATACCTTGAAGGTGGAGGTAAATGAGTGGACAGTTCCCCTGAGAATTTGCCACAGTAGTATGTATAGGAAAAAGACAAGGCAGTAACATCATGTAACAAAAATAAAGCGTCAAGTGAATCAGAAAGAGTGGAACAGTTTATAAGTCTTTTAGACGTTGACTCAACTCTATCCAAGGGACAGGTGAAACCTGACACACCCCAGATATGAGAGCAGTATTTCATACAATGGCAGCTGCTGGAGAGAACTGACCTCTCGCATTCCACTACCATTGAGTTGCCCTCTCAGCACAAACAAAGCTTCACATGAATTTTGTGTGGATATTTTAAACCCCAGGCTTGTCCATTGTGGTGCATCCTTTCAAGCCACTCCTGTTCTGTGGCACTCTGCCATCATGTTTTTCTTGCTGCTAAGAGATTATTAGTCAAGATTGGGTATTTTTAATATTTGAATTAATGAATATATATATTAGAACATTTTTCTACAGGGAGATCCTTCCATCTACCTGACACATGAATGACAATGAAATAAAATTAATATATTGATATTAAGGTTTACGCAAAGAATGTGGTTTACTTTTATATAACTTGTAATATGTGATATAAGAATCAATATATATATATATATATATATATATATATATATATATATATATATATAGTATATATATATATATATATATATATATATATATATATATATATATATATATATATATATATATATATATATATATATATATATATATATATATATATATATACTATATATATGGTATATATATATATATATACATGTGAAACATTTAAATTATTAAAAATTAACTTAATTCACAAAATTTGGCAGTCATACCCAGAGAATGCATATAGTGATATTGAGTCAATATTTATTATATAATATGGAGTATCGTTACCATATATATTTTTCACATATTCAAAATTACAGAAAATAAAAGCTAACGATTATTTCATATACATAATTTAATATCAATATATAGATTACTGATTATATTTCATCACTCATGGATCAGGGATTAGAGCCCCTTGTAGCAAAATATTCCTCTGCCATGCATGTACTCTTGTATTAATAATAAATATTAAAATAAATTTTGTGAAATATTGAAAATTCAATATTAAATAACTAATCAATACATTTATATTAATCATATATTTTAGTTGCCAAATACTATCACTAATATGCTTTGCATTCTCATTGACAAAATATTAAAAAAAAAAATTTTTTTTTCTTAGTGCTACTATAGTCAAGGTGCAATGCTATAGTATTCAATCATGGCATAGGAACATATAGTACAGGGGCTCTTCTAGACAAATTCATGTTCAATGCATTTGTATAAATATCACATATACCTATCTTTTATTTTCAAAATTTTGCAAGTCAACTTCTAGCTATCAAATTCTAAGACAAAAAATTAGTCAGTTATTGAATTGGCTTTAAGTGTTTTCTCAAATCAAGATTAAATGTTTTGTTTTTTAATTATTTTTAATATAACAGCTAATACTTCTATCACGGTCAGTGATTAATTTAAGAGTTAGAGAACTTCAAAGTTTAAAATTAATATTATTTGTAAAAAAAAAATATGAAAATTTGATTTTCTGTGATTAAGATTTTTTTTTTTTTTTTTTTTTTTTTTTTTTTTTTTTTTTAAATCAATTTGTGAATGAAGCAATTTTTCTTCAAGTAAGTCACAATGAAAATTGTGATCAGAGTGGAGTTGAACTTTGAATTTGAATTATTTACATACAAATTTAAGTGTAGAAAAAAAGTTATAAAAAATATAGAAATATCAAGTTTGGCTATCTTTAAAGTATAATTAATTTCAGAAGTAGGATATTCTCAGGGTTTTGAGTAATTGGAAGGATTTTTACAGTTTGGAATTAATGTAAACATAGGTATAAATAGCCAGAATATTTTGACATTTACCTTGAGATATTAGAACTAGAAAATATCTTCTTGGTAGGATATCTGGCCATTGACCAATGAAAAAATATTTAGACTTGGTCATCCAGCCTCCAGCCAAATTTAAAGGAGAATTGGAACTATACTATTAAAAATACATTTTACATTTTATCTAAAGTATATAATTAATTTCATTTCAGATGTTAGGTAAAAAGACAAAATTATTTTTAAGAGTCTAATTTTCAAACCAATGATGATATTGACTTGCTTCAAGATATATTTGGCTTATGTACACCTTCATTTCACATTAAAACAGGAACTATTTTCAGGTATGTAATTTTTGAAGTAGAATAATCACCAAAAAAGGATTCTTGTTTAGATTAACACTCCCATAATAATAATAATAATAATAATAATAATAATAATAATAATAATAATAATAATAATAATAATATGATAATAATAAAAAAAAAAAAAAAAACTTTTTTAAAAACAAAATTAAAAACTATAGCATTTTGGTTTACTTTATTTTTAAACTTATAAAGGTTATATTCAAGCAATTTTATAGCATATATATATATATATATATATATATATATATATATATATATATATATATATATATATATATATATATATATATATATATATATATATATATATATATATATATATATATATATATATATAGAGAGAGAGAGAGAGAGAGAGAGAGAGAGAGAGAGAGAGAGAGAGAGAGAGAGAGAGAGAGAGAGAGAGAGAGAGAGAGAGAGAGAGAGAGAGAGAGAGAGAGAGAGAGAGAGAGAGAGAGAGAGAGAGAGAGAGAGAGAGAGAGAGAGAGAGAGAGAGAGAGAGAGAGAGAGAGAGAGAGAGAGAGAGAGAGAGAGAGAGAGAGAGAGAGAGAGAGAGAGAGAGAGAGAGAGAGAGAGAGAGAGAGAGAGAGAGAGAGAGAGAGAGAGAGAGAGAGAGAGAGAGAGAGAGAGAGAGAGAGAGAGAGAGAGAGAGAGAGAGAGAGAGAGAGAGAGAGAGAGAGAGAGAGAGAGAGAGAGAGAGAGAGAGAGAGAGAGAGAGAGAGAGAGAGAGAGAGAGAGAGAGAGAGAGAGAGAGAGAGAGAGAGAGAGAGAGAGAGAGAGAGAGAGAGAGAGAGAGAGAGAGAGAGAGAGAGAGAGAGAGAGAGAGAGAGAGAGAGAGAGAGAGAGAGAGAGAGAGAGAGAGAGAGAGAGCTCTGATTTCCTTTCCGGTTGTTCTATAGCAGCTGTTGTAGACGTCTACCGTTATCACCAACACATTTCTACTTTTTATTAATAATAATAATAATAATCCATAGGTAAACTGTAACAATAGCATAAATCTTGAAAGAAGTTTTAATTGTAGGTTTTGAATTTCATATGTTTCAGAAATGAAATCCTCAAGGATGATGAATGTACTAGAGAATATATATCAAGAATTGTATCATCTAATTACTTAGCAAAAAAACATATCAAGAACTATATTTGCAACCAAAGGTCAAGAAGAAATGGATATAGAGAAAGCAGTGGGAATTCTGTAGATTTGTATCTAGCACTTGCCAGGAACTAAAAAGCAGGTTGGAATTTCAAAATCCATTTCTGAAAAGTAATTGTACTAAAAAAAAATTTTTTTTTTTAACAAATCTTATTAGCAATTTTAAATAAAAAATGTACATTAAGAAAAGTGCAAAACCCAATTTAAATATTTAGGAATTATGTACTTATGTTTGTCGAGTCTTGGTTTTTAAAGCTCGGGATATTATAGTAACTTATAAAATTAATGAGTCCAATGATATATCTGGAATTATTACTGATTTATGTTTAGAATTAGAAAGGTTGCACAAATTTATTCATGTTTCAATACATCAAGTTGTAAAAACATTCAGCATATAAGTTATACATATTAACATTCATGATATACAACTAGAAGTAGAAAGAAATATTTTAGAGATGGAGGAATCATATGCTCACCCCCACTAAGAAATAGTTTAGTAATTCAGATACTTTTTTTTAGTTCCTCCGGATATTTTAAGTGGGATTTTAAAAAATAATGTATTTAGGAAAAACGTTACAAAATATTTAAAGCCAGATGTTTCGATATTCTGTATACAGATAATGCTGAAAAGCTTCCATTGGTAAAGATTTATTATTATTTATCTTGAATTATGTTATTTATTTTTTTAAGATTATTCTTTTAATAAACTTCAAACTTAAATTTTCGAGTATTTTGTTATACATTTTTTTTGAAAAGTTAATTTACGGAATTATATAATATTATTTACTTATTTTCATATTATATGATTATATATCGTTGATAATCTTTATTTTTTTGTTTTTCAGTTGCTGAACATACATAAAATAAAGCTACTTTGGGACTTTTTTCTTTTCCTACCAGTCTTCCAATATATATATATATATATATATATATATATATATATATATATATATATATATATATATATATATATATATATATATATATATATATATATATATATATATATATATATATATATATATATATATATATATATATATATATATATATATATATTTTTTTTTTTTTGTCAAAAGCTTATTTCCTTATTTTATCTCAGACTTTTTTTATTAGTATTATAAAAGTAGTTTCAAACATAATGTGATTTATTCTTTCTTCAGAAACCATTATTCACCATCTGGGTAAAATATAAAGGAAAATGACATGACGAAAGACCTCTTGGAAATAGATGAATTCTTAAGTAATTTTCTAAGTAAATAAAGATGAATCTACGCTCAGATTCGAGTGTTATAGTGAGAGTGTACGATGAGGAAATGCTTCTATGACATAATGAAATGAATGATGATAATGAAATCGCCACGTAGGTAGATTCTGGTATGGTAGACTGGAACGCTTTTACTGCCAATTCTAGAGTCAAAACACATTTAGGAAATTCATCAAGTCCTGTAATGATTTTTTGTAGTCGGTATTTAGGTGAAAATATCTATCTAATAACGGAAGAAACGTACATATACTTGTAAAATCATTGAAATAAAATGTAAGACTTCGAAAAAGAGAGAAAAAAACGATCATATAAAGGAAACCTTCGAATGAAGAAAAGATTTCACGTATTTCTGACTTTGATAAAATTTCAGAATCCTGATTTATACTAACCATTCCATAATTTTTTTTTATTTTTTTATTTTTTTTGTATGCTCATCATTGAGAATGTAAGCGCTAGAGATAGATTCATACTAATTCTAAACCACATTTTTTCTGTTGAAAATAATTATAATTATATAAAAATTTATGTAAACAATTTGAAACCAATTATGTCACATAACTCTTCATTATCTAAAACTTAATAAAGAATATTTCGAAATGGATAATATTTGTGGTACACTAGTTATATAAAATTTTAATGTGAAAAAAATAGACTGCTGGTATGTACTTTTGGCTTCAACAAGACTACCTCCACTTGTGTACAATGCTATTTTTTTTATTTTTTTTAAAGAGAGGAAACAACAGAATGTAAAAATGCAAATATGAAAGTAGTAAGGACTAAAATCAGACAGCAAAGTGTCTAACATTAAATTTTTTAAGCTCTGAGAAAAGTGCCTTGAGAATGGGTTAGTATTTTGTTTCGAAAGTTCTATAGTAAATTCTTAAATGAATACAAATATGTAATTTGCTTTTTTATAATTAAAAATGGCTAGTGAGATATAACCATTTAGAATAAGATTTCGGAAGAATTAAAAATTTACACTTCCGATTTCTTCGATTTTCTTGAATTCGGAATTTTCAAGTAATTTTGATGAAAACATTCAACAGGATGAGCCAGTCGATGATCTGATATGCATTAAATTTTGAATGACATTAATATTTTGTTCTAGTTGTCTTATACGGAGGTAGTATGCCATGCTAATGTCTTTCTCTGAATATATTTTCTCTTCAACATGTGTTTTTGCATCGAAATATTTAATTAAGGTATTATTTGTGGGTACATAGGATTTTTTTTTTCATTGTAAGGTACAATATTATATTATATATATATATATATATATATATATATATATATATATATATATATATATATATATATATATATATATATATATATATATATATATATATATATATATATATATATATATATATATATATATATATATATATATATATTTTTTTTTTTTTTTATTTATTTATTTATTTCATTAAAAAGAATAGTTATTAAGTAATTTGACAATGTTATTAATCTTTAAACCAACAAAAAAAAAAAAAAAAAAATGATTTTAACTTTTATGAAACTTTACCCTAAACTTTTTATTTTACCCCTAAATATAGGGTAATCACCGAAACCGTTGTTTACGCTATTTACAACTTCATTCATAATTCTCCATTGTCTTCTTCCTCATAAAGGAAAGGGTTTTTTTACTACTTGCGGTAACTTATTATAGGGTAAACTTTGATCCTATTCCTGATTGAAACTAATTGCCAACAAAAGGATTTCTTCAATATACATAGTTGTAAATAACCATCGACCTACAGATTGGGGCTGGCTGTACTCTATAAAATTGTTTTTAAGAAATTTACCAGTGGTGTGTTGGAAGTCCTTGCTATAAAAATCCCTTTTAAAAATACATGGGCATCAGTAATTTTGGCATATAATCCAAGCCGAAACCTAAAAACTGGTGAACTTACACATTATTTATGTTAGCCAGTTACCTTCTCCCTCCCTAATCCTGGGAGATTTTAATGGACATCATACCTTCTGGGAACCCTCCCTCCCCTCACACCTAATCAATACAACTGGCAAAACCATCTTCTCCTTCCTAACACATTTCTCTACACACTGCCTCATAACCCCTCCAGGTTTGGCCACGCATGTACAGAGCTATAATGGTGCCACTTCGACTCTGGATCTTATATTTTGGGAAGAACCTTTTGGTTCCTGTCTTATAAGCTTAGTGCCATACATGGCAAGTGATCACTTACCTGTTGTCCTTCATCTTGAAGATACGATTCCTTCTCGTCCTCAGGCCTGCAGGATCAAGTGGAAATTCACAGATGACGGGGACGCTTGGAATAAATTTGCTGCTCAAATTACTACTACCTATAATCCCTCCACATCACTGGATGAGCAAATAAACCATCTAACGGAGACTATGATTATTGTAGGTAAAGCTCATTTCAGTCTAACCAAGGGTGTTTTTGGTTTCAGAGTACAGTCCATTTGGTGGAATGACACCTGCAGGTCAGTTATACGAGATAGAAATAAAGCTTGCAACAGATTGAGAAAATTCCCATCTGTCGAAAATGGGATCACTCACCACAGACTATCCGCTATATGTAAAAGAACCATTAAAAAAATTAAATATGAAGCTTGGAGGAAACTTAGACAGCAACTCTCTTTCTCTACTCCTGCAAAAAGGGCCTGGAATCTTGTGCACAAAATGTCTGGTAAATTTGTACCTCAAACTTTCCTCCTCACTACCAATGGAAAACTGCTGTTGGATGATCTCAGCAAATCTGAACTCTTAGCTTCTCACTTCCACGGTGTCTTTACTACCCCTGACCCCCTCAGACATAGGAATGACATTGTTGAAGCCATTACTAGTGACCAAACTGAACATTCTGGAATGCTTTCTCAACCTTTCACATTCTGTGTACTAGAAGAAGTAATGAAAAAGCTCTACCCTGACAAAGCAGAAGGCCCAGATTTTCTTTCTAATAGGATGATTCTGCACCTGAACTCTTCTCCAAAAACTACTTTACTATCCATGTAAATTTATAATGAAAGCTGGAGGACTAGCCTTTTTCATACTTCATGGAAAACCTCTATGATACTTCCTTTCTTGAAGGGAAATAAAGATCCTAGTGATCCCTCCTCACATAGAGGGATTCATCTATTATCATGCCTGGGAAAAATCTTTGAGTCCATGGTATGTAATAGGCTCTACTGGTTCCTGGAGACAAACTCCCGTCTTCATCCCAACCAATATGGATTTAGAAAACAGAGCAGCACTATAGATTGCCTTCTTCATATGACACACCTAATCTCTGGTGCTTTTCAGCATAAACACTATGCTATGATCCTATTTCTTGATCTGAAAGCCGCTTTTGACAGTGCATCCCATTTAGGTATTCTCTACAAGATACTTAAAACTGGTATCACAGGGGCCTCTCTATCTTGGCTGCATGACTTCTTAACATCCCGCTCTTTCCAGGTCCTAGTGGGCAACACAAAATCTTCTCTTCGAAACAGTAATAGAGGAGTGCCCCAAGCTCCGTTTTGAGCCCTTTGCTTTTCTCCGTCCTTCTTAATGACATGCCCTCACCTCCATCAGTTGATGTCCTTATGTATGCTGATGACATAGCCTGTTGTGCTGTCGCCCCAACTTTGACTGCATGTCAAACCTCTCTGCAAAGTGCTGCTACTGAAATACTCTCCTATCTCTCAGAATGGGGTCTTTCTGTCAATACCTATAAATGCCCTCTGCAATGTTATACATTAAAAAAATCCAATTTTTACCTTCCATTTCAATCAATAACATAGGAGAAGCTGTCTCATAGCAAAAAAGCTCATCCTTCTTGCATGTGCTCCACCTAATCACCCACTTTACCAGATCTACTCAACCAACCTTGAAACACATCATATAAAGTAAAAGTAAAAGTAAAAAGTAAAAAGTAAACCTCCTTTTGTGCAACTAGCTTCCTCCATTTTCTGCTCTATAAACACGGTTACCCCACCTTTTATCTCAATACCTCCTGTCTCACCCCTCCCACCCTTTATGGATCTCCTCTCTCACATCAATTGTACCCTCTCCCATGGTTGGAATAAGAAAGATTTACCTGAAGAAGGACGACAACTATTTGCTGAACTGCTAAACACTAAATATGCAACATACCTGGCAACATTTACGGATGGGTCAAAAATACACAACCATGCATCCACTTCCTCCGCATTATACATTCCTACCCTTCAACTAGCTCAATCTTGGAAGCTTTCCAGTGCTCATTCTTCAACCTTTGCCGACTCTTTGCAATCCATAAAGCTTTACTTTTGTGTTCAGTTCCTCATGCTTCAGAAAATAGTCATATTTACTGACTCTTGTGTTGCACTGTCACTTATCACCACTAGATATCATAAACGTTATCATAGGATACTATCTAGAATACACAAGACCCTTACGAAACTAACAACATCCTTGGGCTGGACTATTCTTTACCAATGGACTCCTTCACATATAGGAATACTGGGAAATTAGATTGCAGATAGAGCCCCAAATTGGCACATTCCCACTGTAACGTGGAGGATTTCCCTTTTGAAAGTGAAGAATATTACACAGAAACCAAACAGTTGCTAGACTTCCACCAGAATGATGAACTCAATACATTCCTACAAACCCATAGTCTGGGTCAGATATACTCACTAGACTCCCCACCTCTCAATACTAAATGTGATCATAGAATAGCCACTGCTATCTTCCGACTTAAGACGGGACATTGTGGTTTAAACTCACATCTCCATCACCTCAGAATATCAGATACTGATATTTGTCCTTCGTACAAGAGCAGTCTTGAAACTGTGACACACTACCTGTTTAACTGTCCTGCTTATTGTGTTCCAAGAGCTTTTCTCCGAAGTGATTTGGGTGCCCTGGGGGTCTCAACTTTCACAGTTCCAACTATCCTGGGGGGCCAGGGCATTCCATCTAAACAATTTCCAAAAATAGTAACTTGCTGAAAGAGATATCTATACTCAACCTCCCAAATCAACAGAATATAATTACTGACTGAGACTCTTTGATGACTACTATAGTCTCTCTCTATGTAAGCCCTACTCAAGAAAGAAAGAATCATCACTTCAAGGTCAAGACTCTCTTCATTAAGAGTAAGAGACCTTTCTCATCAAGGTATCAAGGTAAGGCATACGCGTGATCTGTTGTTACTAGCCGTTCAACTTTACCAAGTTATTTTTCAAATTCTTAAGTGAATTACGAGGAACATCTTATTTTTTGCATCAGTACACCAATACGCAACGTACACTCACACTATAACCTTTCCGAGGTAAGCCCTGAGCTTAAGAAGTGTTGTTCTTAGTTCCATTCCATTTGCTCAATTTTGCGTTTACCTTACCCCCCAGTGTTATTGATCTAGTCCCTTTTTGCTAAAGTCTTGCCTATTATTTCACTCGTAGGTTCTAATAGATGATAGGATAGTTTACATAGGAACATAGGAACATAGGAAAATAGAGACAGTTAGGAGCCACAAGGGCCCATCGAGACTGTCCCAGTCCAAACAAATAATAATAATAATTGTTGCGAATTTTGTCAAATCACAACCAGGTTTGGTTTAAACTCATGAAAATGCAAATGAATGACAGAAGTTTTATCCTTTTTTGTGATTGGGGGGCTCGATCAAAATCAAAATTTATATGCATCTATGCATAGTAGCATAGTTTTAATCATTAAATTTTATTCTAGAGCCTATTTTTCATCAGTTATCTTACTAAAATGTTGCCAATTTTTTTCATAGTTCTCTTTTCTTTTGGTTATAATTTTTTATAACATCATCTGGTACAATTTTTAATAACAAATTCATCATCTAGACATTATTACCTTTCGTTTGGTATATTATACCCCCTAATTCAGATATATATATATATATATATATATATATATATATATATATATATATATATATATATATATATATATATATATATATATATATATATATATATATATATATATATATACTTTTGAGTCTTTTTCAAATTTGCATACCGCTAACTAAATTTGAATTTTTCGGTGTTAAAAATGAGTTTTTCGTTTTCTTTATTAGGTCATCTTGTTCTTGAAGCATTGACATATTTCAGATCCAATGAATTAGTCATTTCAATTAGTCAATTATCTTAATTATCCTAATTAAAAAGGTAAGCCATTTTTCATATAAAAATCCTTATTTTTCAAAAACAAATGTTTCAATTCCTTTGAAATTCGGATGAATTGTTTAACATTCATCATAGATCATTTTATTTGCTAGATCCAGATGATAATCCCAGTAATTATTTAATAATAAAATTAACTAAATATTAAATGCGAAATTGCATAAAATATGGCATCTGATTGTCACGTGACTGGTTGCTACTTTCATTTCCCTTTATTTTAAGCGAATTTTTTCTTAATTTAAATATAGTTTATGTTATTTTTTTTATATCTTTCAATTTGTTTTAATTTATCAAAAATTATATATTAATCTCCAATCTCTTAAAAATCTAATTAATTTATTCAATGGGAGCATAATTGAAAACTTCCGTTAACATAGTTAATTTCTTCCTCTATTAAAGGAAAACGTTTCTGGACGTAAAAATACGAATTTAAGCATTGAGTTTGCCTTTATATATATTGCAAGCGCGAGCTTGCAATATATATGCAAACTCATCAATCTACATTGAGGCGTCTTGTCGTGAAGTGTTGTAAAAGTTTCATTAAAAAACTGTTTCATTTTGTACTTACTTCATAAATTGCTTCATATTTACCTTAATTAAAGGTCACAAATATTGATTATCATTAAATTCTCTATTAATAATACTATTTAATACATTTTTTTGGATTACAAGAAAATTCATCTTCAGCGTAGGCTAACGAGGCGAAATCTTTCTGAAGTTCTTCAAAGATCTCGGCTAAACTAAGTATCTCTGTATCATATATATATATATATATATATATATATATATATATATATATATATATATATATATATATATATATATATATATATATATATATATATATATATATATATATATATATATATATATATATATATATATATATATATATATATATATATATATATATATATATATATATATATATATATATATATATATATATATATATATATATATATATATATATATATATATATATATATATATATATATATATATATATATATATATATATATATATATATATATATATATATATATATATATATATATATATATATATATATATATATATATATATATATATATATATATATATATATATATATATATATATATATATATATATATAGTATATATATATTATATACATATATTTGGGTATTGTAACTTTGTAGATAAATTTCAATATTTAATAAAGGAAATTTTTCAAAAAATTCCTAGAATAATTTCTAGGTTCTAAATAAAAATTCCTAGAAGAGTTTCTAGGTTCTAAATAAAAATTCCTAGAATAATTTCCTAGATTCTAAGTAAATTCATCTAATTTTTTAGAATTTTTTTTTTTTTACCCCAATTACATTTTTTATTGGCTCCTCAATATAATAAATAATCAAGTTTGTGTTGAAATTTGCTAATAGGCTATTATATTGAAGGAGGAAATTGTTGTTCTTCTCTTCCTAATAACGCCACGCCGGGTTTAGCTATAGTTACTAGGAAAAAGAATTAACATTAGTGGCGCACCAACGTTTCCAAAATTTACCTTACTTTGTCTCTTTGTGTGAGTACAGGCAGTTTTTTTTCCTTTCTTATAGGGAGATTTACCGTATAGGTGAGTGCTACCTATACCACAGGTTGGGAAATTTAAATTCCCGTCCTTCAAAAAAAAATATACATATATACTTATTGTGGTTAAACTTCTTTATAATTATTTTAGGGCCTGCTTAAATAGAGGTTTTCCAAGGATTGGGCGACATATTGTATCAAAGTTTACCCTATAATAAGTTACCGCAAGTAGTAAAAAAACCCTTTCCTTTATGAGGAAGAAGACAATAAAGAATTATGAATGAAGTTGTAAATAGCGTAAACAACGGTTTCGGTGATTACCCTATATTTAGGGGTAAAATAAAAAGTTTAGGGGAAAATTTCATAAAAGTTGAAATCGGCTTTTTTGTGGTTTATTATAAATAATTTTGTAAGAATTCGGAATATTTATTTATTTTAATGAAATAATTAAGTAAGGAAAAATTCTGACATATCGGAATGTTATTTATTAATACATTATTTATTATTTATCAATACAACACAAATCAGAGCTCTGTCATCGATATATTGTAAAACTGTTTTAAATCACCGTATGCCATTCACTATTGAGGATTAGATAAATGTGAACTACAAATTTTTACTCTTAATACTTATAATTCTATCACCTCTCAAAATATTTACTATTAATCCTGAATCACAGTGTATTATATATATATATATATATATATATATATATATATATATATATATATATATATATATATATATATATATATATATATATATATATATATATATATATATATATATATATATATATATATATATATATATATATATATATATATATATATATAGCCCTAGCGTTAGAAAGTAGCTAATTACTGGTAAAAAAAAAAAAAAATCGAACAATAGGCGAAAAATATCATTAATCAAAAGTAAAATATCGATCGATAAAAGATGAACAAAGCATAACGTGAGAATCATAATGAGTATATAAAAATTTGTTAAATGGTTTGAGTCCAAATCAGGATTCTGAAATATTATCAAGGCCATAAATAGTGAATCTATTCTTCACTCGAAAGTTTCCTTTAAATGAACGTTTTTTTTTCTTTTTCGCAGTCCTAAATTTGCTTTCAATGATTTTACAAGTATACTTAAGTTTCTTCCGTTATTAGATTGATATTTTCACCCAAATACTGACTTCAAAAAAATCATTACAGAACTTGATGAATTTTCTAATTGTGTTTTGACACTAGAATTGGCAGTAAAAGCGTTCCAGTCTACCATACCATACCAGAATCTAACTACGTGACGTTTACATTACTATCATTTATTTCATTATGTCAGAAATATTTCCTCATCGTAATCGTTTTTGAAAATACACTCTCCCTATAACACTCGAATCCGAGTGTAGATTCATCTTTACTTCAAAATGACTTAAGAATTCATCTATCTCCAAGAGGTCTTTCGTCTTTTCATTGTACTTTACATTTTACCCAGATGGTGAATAATGGTTTCTGAAGTAAGAATAAATCATATGTGTGAAACTGCATTTATAATAATAAAAAAAGTCTGCAATAAAATAACAATAAAATAAGCTTTCGACACCAAAAAATTATTATATATATATATATATATATATATATATATATATATATATATATATATATATATATATATATATATATATATATATATATATATATATATATATATATATATATATATATATATATATATATATATATATATATATATATATATATATATATATATATATATATATATGGAAGACGGGTAAGAAAAGAAAAAAAAAGTAACAAAGTAGCTTTATTTCATGTTATGTTCAACAACTGAAAAAATACAAAAAATTAAAGATTCAAATTCTTTAAAAAAAAAAGTATAACAAAATACTCGAAAATTTAAGTTTGCAGAATAATCTTAATAATAAAACAATAAAAGAATAATCTTGAAAAAAATATGAATAACAAAATTCACGATAAATAATAAATTTGTACCAATGGAAGCTTTTCAGTATGATCTGTAAATAGACTATCTATACATCTGGCTTTAAATCTTTGTAAAATTTTCACAAATTAGATTATTTTTTAAAATCTCACTTAAAATATCCGGAAGAGGAACTAAAAAAAAAAAATATCTCGATTACTAAACTATTTCTCTAGTAGAGTTGGACATATGATTTCTCTATCTCTAAAATATTTCTTTCTACTTCGTTTTATATGATGAATGTTAATATATATATAACTTATATGCTGAATGTTTTTACAACTTTATCTATTTAAACATGAATACATTTTTGCAACCCTTCTAATTCTAAACATAAATCAGTAATAATTCCAAATATATCATTGGACTCATCTGTTAAGCAGTGCTTGTTGTCTAATTTAAAAGTATTAATTTTATCAGTTACTTTCTCTCGAGCTTTAAAAATCAAGACTCTACACACATAAGTACATAATTCCTAAATATTTAAATTGGGTTTTGCACTTCTGTTAATTTACATTCTTTCTTTAAAGTTGCTAAAAAAAAAAAAAATCATTAAAATTACTTGCAGAAACGGATTTTGAAATTATAACCTGGTTTTTAGTTCCTTGCTAGTGTTAGATACAAATCTTCAGAATTCCCACTGCTTTCTCTATATCCATTTCTCCTTGAACTACGGTTGCAGATACAGTTCTTGACATGTGTTTTTGCTGAATAATTAAATGATACAATTCTTGAGATATATTCTCTAGTACATTCACCATCCTTGAGAATTTAATTTCTGAAACATATGAAATTCAAAACATCTAATTAAAACTTCTTTCAAGATTTATACTATGGTTATATAGTTTACCTATGAATTAATATTATTAATTGTAATGATAATTATTTATAGGTTTTAAATCATAGAGAGAAAGATAGTGACAGAAAGAGGGAAGAGAGAGAGAGTCTCTCTCTCTCTCTCTCTCTCTCTCTCTCTCTCTCTCTCTCTCTCTCTCTCTCTCTCTCTCTCTCTCTCTCTCTCTCTCTCTCTCTCTCTCTCTCTCTCTCTCTCTCTCTCTCTCTCTCTCTCTCTCTCTCTCTCTCTCTCTCTCTCTCTCTCTCTCTCTCTCTCTCTCTCTCTCTCTCTCTCTCTCTCTCTCTCTCTCTCTCTCTCTCTCTCTCTCTCTCTCTCTCTCTCTCTCTCTCTCTCTCTTCTCATCTCTCTCTCTCTCTCTCTCTCTCTCTCTCTCTCTCTCTCTCTCTCTCTCTCTCTCTCTCTCTCTCTCTCTCTCTCTATCTCTCTCTATATATATATATATATATATATATATATATATATATATATATATATATATATATATATATATATATATATATATATATATATATATATATATATATATATATATATATATATATATATATATAATAATATTAAATATATTATATAATAATTTAATAATTTTAAAATTAAAATAAAAAAAAATTTTTATTTTTGTTTTTTTAATTTTAAAAATTATTATTATTATTATTTAATTATTATTATTATTATTATATTATTATTATTATTATTATTATTTTATTATTATTTTTATTATTATTATTATTATTATTATTATTATTATTATTATTATTATTATTATTATTATTATTATTATATATATTATTATTATTATGAGTGTTAATCTAAACATGAATCCTTTTTTTGTGTTTATTCTACTTCAAAAATCACATACCTGAAAATAATTCCTGTTTTACTGTGAAATGGAGGTGTACATAAGCCAAATATATCTTGAAGCAAGTCAGTAGCATCTTAGGTTTGAAAATTAGACTCTTAAAAATAATTTTGTCTTTTTACCTAACATCTGAAATGAAATTAGTTATATACTTTAGATAAAATGTAAAATGTATTTTTAATAGTATAGTTCCAACTCACCAATAAATTTGGCTGGAAGCTGGATGAAATAGTCTAAATATTTTTTCATTGGTCAGTGGCCAGATATCCTACCAAGATGATATTTTCTAATTCTAATATCCCAAGGTAAAATTCATAAAATTCTGGCTGTTTATACCTATGTTTACAATAATAACAAACTGTCAAAATCCTTCTTATTACTCAAAACACTGAGAATACCCTACTTCTGAAATCATCAATTATACTTTAAAGATAGACTAACTTGATATTTCTATATTTTTTATAACTTTTTTCTACACTTAAATTTGTACACAAATAATTTAAATTCAAATTTCAAATCCACTCTGATCACAATCTCCATTGTGACTGACTAGAAGAAAAATTGCTTCATTCATAAATTGATTTCACTTTATATATATATATATATATATATATATATATATATATATATATATATATATATATATATATATATATATATATATATATATATATATATATATATATATATATATATATATATATATATATATATATATATATATATATCAAATTGCAGTCTCAATGCAGGGGGAAAAAAATTCCTAATTACAGAATATAAAATTTTCATATTTTTTTTTTTACAAATAATATTCATTTTAAACTTTGAAGTTCTCTAACTCTTAATCACTGACAATGATAGAAATATTAGCTGTATATTAAAAATAATTAAAAAACAAAACATTTAATCTTGATTTGAGAAAATACTTAAAAGCCAATCCAATAACTGACAAATTTTTGGTCTGAGAATTTGATAGCTAGAAGTTTACTTGCATCTTTTGAAAATAAAAGATAGGTATATGTGATATTTATATAAATGCATTGCACATGAATTTGTCTAGAGTAGCCCCTGTACATATATGTTCCTATGCCATGATTGAATACTATAGCATTGTACCTTGACTATAGTAGCACTGATAAACAACTAATTTTTTTTTGTTTTTAAATATATTTTCGCAATGCGAATGCAAAACATAATAGTGGTAGAATTGGGCAACTAAAATAGATGATTAATATAAATGTATTGATTAATTATTTAATATTGAATTTGCAATATTTGATGAAATTTATTTTAATATTTATTATTAATACAAGAGTACATGCATGGCAGAGGAATATTTTGCTACAAGGGTCTCTAATCCCTGATCCATGAGTGATGAAAAATAATCACTAATCTATATATTGATATTAAATTATATACATGGAATAATCCTTAGCTTTTGATTTCATTAATTTTGAAAATGACACATATATATGGTAACGATACTGCATATTATATAGTAAAAATTGACCCAATATCACTGTATGCATTCTTTTGGTATGACTGCCAAATTTTGTGAATTAAGTTAATTTTTAATAATTTAAATATTTCACATTATATATATATATATATATATATATATATATATATATATATATATATATATATATATATATATATATATATATATATATATATATATATATATATATATATATATATATATTGATCCTTATGAAAAAGATATATATGATCTTGTTGCCATTTATATCACATTTTACAAGTTATATAAAATGTAAACCTTAATATCAATAAATTAATTGTATTTTATTGTCATTCATGGGTCAGGTAGATAGGAGATCTCCCTGTATAAAAAATGTTGTACAGTTGGGCAAGTTACACATTTCTTATTTTGAAAAATTTTTTGTACACCCAACCATTTTGGTGATGTAAAGTTTTTAGAAATTTTGACAAAGGGAACATGGTGAAAAGTGTATAAATTTTTCTCCAATGCATATCTTTGAATTTTGTCATATATATATATATATATATATATATATATATATATATATATATATATATATATATATATATATATATATATATATATATATATATATATATATATATATATATATATATATATAAATTAGGGATGGAGTGAAGTATCGGTATCGGTTTTGGTATATTTTCAGGTATTGGTATCGGTAAAAATTTTGGTAAAAATCTTAGTATCGGTATCGGTAAGTATCAGTATATTTTCAGGTATCAGTATCGTTAAAAAATTTGGTATCGCTACATCCCAAATATATATATATATATATATATATATATATATATATATATATATATATATATATATATATATATATATATATATATATATATATATATATATATATATATATATATATATTTTTTTTTTTTTTTTTTTATTTATTTATTTCAGTATTATTAAGTTACCAGAAATTGCTAATTTTTTTTTTTTTTTTTTTTTTTAAACTTCAAAGTAGCTATAACATGTCTTGAATTTTATTACCATACTGATGTAACAACCTAGTTAACAGACAGTCAAAGGACAATTCGACTTCAAATGCAGATGACTTGTTAGATCATCGTAATTGTTAGCTTTTTATAAAAATTTCCCAGGTTTTTGTTTTTTTTAAATGTGTTTTTAACATAAAAAATCATTTTCTATACTTCAATTTACTGAATCAACTCAGATCATTTCCTACTTGTAGTTTCACTAAATTAAAAAAAAAAAAAAGTTTTTTTTTTTATATTGAAAATATAAGGACAAAAAATATGCTGAAATGGATTGCACATATCATATTTATGCATGGAAAAGTAAAAAAATAAAATAAATTAAAATACAATGTTTACCACTAAACAGTGAAACAGTTGTTCTTTGACTACCATATTTGTCTTCCGACCATTCATTATTGTAATAATTTTTTATTTATTTATTTTTTTTTTTTGAGTTGAGACACAGTGTGTCAGGTTAGGTCTAATAGCAGGCACTAGGCATAGATTTACCATTCTAGTCAAGGTTAGGCTAAGTTGAAATAGTTTGTTAGATCTTATAAACTGATAAATCTAACAAACTAGTTTGACAAATTAACCTAACCTTGACTTGATGGATAAAGCTATGCCTATGGCGAGCTGATAGGCCTAACCTGGCAAATGCTGTCTCTCTCAACTAAAAAAAAAATTTGCTAAAAATAATGAATAGTCTATGGACAAATATGGCAACTTGGTAATCAGATTTTTAGATTATCATAATTGTTAGGTTTTTATAAAAATTAAATTAAAAAAAATTATTGTTAAATAATAATAATAATAATGCATTTCAGCATATTTTATCTTTATATTCTCAATATGGTGAAAAATACACTCATGAATCATAGGTTAAACTATTACCAAAAAATGTTCAGTAGAACTTAAAAATTATATATATATATATATATATATATATATATATATATATATATATATATATATATATATATATATATATATATATATATATATATATATATATATATATATATATATATATATATATCCTTTACCCTGCTTCATTGGACCTCCTTAACTGATCTGCATTTAAATTTTGTTTGCAAATATTATAGTTTGAAAAAGATATTCATTTCCTACCATGAACTAAACAATTACTATGGGAACAACCAAAATATCTTGTGGGATACAGTGTAGTGTATAAAAAAAATATTTTATATATATATATATATATATATATATATATATATATATATATATATATATATATATATATATATATATATATATATATATATATATATATATATATATATATATATATATATATATACCTCATGAAAATGGTCCACTCCAATACAATATTTTACAGTACATGCAGTTTCTTAAGTCACACTATAAACATATGTCATCTAATCTAATGTGCAAAATCATCAATACTTCCATAATATATAGATATTACCGTGATACTCAAGAGAAGTGTCTAAACAAAAGCGACATCAACTCTACTATACTCAAAGGTGGCACAACATACACGGGCCTAGAACATGAGGGGTAGACTGTAGATTATTACCTTTTTGACATAGAAACCCGCAAAATAATGTCATTTTTTAAACGGTATATATGAGAATAGTCCCTCTATATAATTTCTAATTTAAAAAATCTACATTAATTTCAGGGTAAGCCATTATTTTCGACACATTTTGTTTAACTAGTATACACCTCCTTGTTTGCAGCCATATAACTCATGATAAGAACATTTTTTGCCTACAAGTGACAATTTTTTTAATCTACTTAAATAAAGGTATCAAATGCACAAAAAAAATTAAATATTAATGAAAATTATTAATAAAATAAACATAAAATAAAATGTTAGGGCACTGTTTACTATGGTTAGGGGTATTTTAAATATCAGCAAAAAATTCCCCGATTTAGTTCTCACACAGCCGCTAGGCGGAGATTAATCGCCATAAAATTTCAAATATCAAGAAAGGGTTTCATCAATGAAAATCCCAGACTTGCCGCAACTTATTATAAGGTAAACTTTGGTTTAATCAATGTCAATAGGCCCCAAGAAGGAAAATAAAATAACGCAAGCGATAATCGAAAAATAGTTGATTTGTTTTATTTAATATAAATTAATGATCCGCAATTGCTAAAGTAGGTATTCGTAATTTTACTAATAAAGTCTATGCCCGTAACCGTTTAAGATTTCCAACAGCGAAAATTATAACCGCAAAATGTCACTTCCCATAAACTCTGTAGAAATTCGTATATTTTTTGGAAGTAGCTTCTATTTTATGTCGTTTAAATAAATATATATTTTTAAAGTGTTTAACAGTGTAATCAAAGTTTACCGATCATCTGTTTACTGGTCTGACTTTTTTTAAAATTAATAAAAAGTTAGTGCTAATAATATCTTTGTGGTAAGCCATTGCACATATTAATGACTCAACTGTACGTTGAAAAAAATACTTTTCTTACATGTCTTCTTTGTAGGTTTGCTATGACCACTTGTGAGAATATAGGATCGAATGAAAAGAACTTGCAACTGCATCGTAAGTTGGCGAAAACATTTTGAAAACCTGAATCATATCCCCTCTAAGAAATTTCGTTTCCTTAGAAAACATCCCAAGTTTTTTTTTTTTTTTTTTTATTTTTTTTTTTATTTTTTTTATTTTTTTTTTTTTTTTTTTTTTTTAGCTTACCTTTATAACTTGTTTTCAAATGAAAAATAAAATAAAATAAAATAAATATAAACCCTCTCTATTACCTCCAGCATATGAAAGTGTTTTCTTTTGTGGCAAGCCCAACCTGTGTTCAGTACTCAATCAATGGTCTATACCAGCGGTTCCCAACCTTTTTTTCCTTCCGTACCCCTTCATAATGTTTTTTATTTACGAGTACATTCGTACACACACAAATCCAATATATATATATATATATATATATATATATATATATATATATATATATATATATATATATATATATATATATATATATATATATATATATATATATATATATATATATATATATATATATATATATATATATATATATATATATATATATATATATATATATATATATATATATATATATATATATATATATATATATATATATATATATATATATATATATATATATATATATATATATATAGAACAATAATTTAATTTAGTAATTTGATATTCTATAATCTATATTCTATTAGTTTTTTCCTTTTACATTCTTTTTTAATTAAGCCATATATTTTTTGTGTACCCCCAATCGATAGCAGGCGTACCCCAGGTTGGGAACCGCTGGTTTATACTGATAAAAAATATCTCCTAAAACGTTTTCTATATCCACTGACTCAAGCCTTTTCCTCTTATTATTATTATTATTATTATTATTATTATTATTATTATTATTATTATTATTATTATTATTATTATTATTATTATTATTATTATTATTATTATTATTATTATTATTATTATTATTATTATTATTATTATTATTATTATTATTATTATTATTATTATTATTATTATTATTATTATTATTATTATTATTATTATTATTATTATTATTATTATTAAAATTCATTTGTCACTTTTCAGTCCAATGCAAAAGTTTATCTAAAAATCTAAAATCACGTTGAACCTTCATATACCTCTCGATACTTTTAACAGAATAGGCTATTTTATTGTCCTCAGAAAACTTAGAAACTATATGTTTTATTGCTTCATCCAAATTGTTACTTCTTCTTCTTCTTCTTCTTCTTCTTCAGTTCCCAGGTAGGCATTATCTCCTTATCTTTTGGTTCAGATTCGCTCTCCAGTTTCTCCGATCCGCAGAAGCGTTGCTCCTCCTCAGCTCATCTAAGTCAGGGAAGCCATGTTTATCAAGCGCCAGCGCCAGCTCCACCTCCACCTCCACCTCATTTTTCCACTTCCTCGGTCTTCCTCTTGGTCTTCTTCCCTCTGGTCTCCACTCTCAACACCTCTTCGCCACCCTTTGGTCATCCATTATTTCCAGGTGACCTAGCCACCTTAGTTGCAGCATACCTCCCCCCCTTTCTCTAATTTGCTATTTTCTCACCCTATCTCTTCTACTCTTTCCCAGAATTGTTCTGAGTAGTCTCATTTCAACAACCTGTATCCTGCTTCTTCATTTCGTGGTTGTCGTCCAGCACTCCACTCCATGCATCAATATCGGTATTAGAATGGTCTCAAAAATGTAAAACACCTCTATAAATCTACCATATTAGCTAATTCTTTCTATGTTATCGCTATCCACACTTCCTCCTCTCTCGAATGCACTTCCAAGATACTTAGCAGATTCAACTTCTTCTATCCTCCTTCCATCGATCTGAATGTTTAATCATTCCCCATCTCTCTCTCTCTCTCTCTCTCTCTCTCTCTCTCTCTCTCTCTCTCTCTCTCTCTCTCTCTCTCTGTCTGTCTGTCTGTGTCTTTCTCTCTTTCATTATCCTTATTTTGTCTTTATTCATCCGCAGATGAATTTATTTAGCCGTCTATACATCTTCTCTGAATGCAATATCATATGCATAATTAAAAATACCATGATCTGCTTCCCACTGCTCCGTAAATCTCTGAATAATCTTGTCCTATGTAAGCAATGAACAGCACAGATGACAACCCACTACCTTGCTTCACCTTTGTTTTCATTCAAGCCATCTTTCATTTTCGTGTCCAGTACGTACTGTATATGAACCAAACTCGAACAGATTCTTGACTGCTCTCAACATTCTACCTGATATTCCGTAATCTCTTTTCAAGCACCTCCACAAATTATTTCTTAGTTCTGAACCTAAAGCTTTCTGTAAGTCTATAAAAACTACATTAACTCCGATGTTATATTCCTATGTCTTCTCAATTATCTGTCTCAAATCAAAGATAACCATGTTGTTCCTCTCCCAGCTGTGACTCAATTCTTTCCCTCAATCTCTTTCTATCATTCTTTCATAAACTTTTACTTACCTATACTATATGTATTAATGATATATTCCTGTAACATTAGCATATGCCAGGATCTCCTTTTGCCTTTATATATAGGAATTATCACTGCCTTTCCCCTTTTTCCAGCACTTTACCCCTACACCAATACATGTTCAATAATCGCCTTTTTCAATAATCACTTGTTCACCTGCATATTTTATCAGCTCTATCTCTATTCCATCATCTCCTGGAGGTTTACAGATTTTTATTTTGGCAAAAGCAAACTCAAATTCCTCATGCTCTTTAATCATTTCCTGAAACTCTTCTCCTCTTAATTTTTTCTTTCCTGTTCCACATTCAGCAAAGATTCAAAAAACTTTCCATCTTTCAGAAATTTCTCTTAATGTCACCAATGCCTCACCTTGTGTACTTTTTATTTTATTTTATTTTTATTTTTCCTGTATCATTTTCCCAGTCCAAATTATTACTAATATAGATTAAGAATAGTACAAAATTAGAGTTTATTGCCATGTCATTCAACCACTCTGTACAACTTCTCATGTATCCAATTGCTTTTTACATATCTTAATCCGCTATAAAATAGCTTGTGTATCAGTATTTTTGGGATACCTTATAAAGAACTTTGCTAAAATCCAGATGTAAAATAGTAAATGTTTCTCCTCTGTCCATAAACCCAGTAGTATTTTTATATATATATATATATATATATATATATATATATATATATATATATATATATATATATATATATATATATATATATATATATATATATATATATATATATATATATATATATATATATATATATATATATATATATATATATATATATATATATATATATATATATATATATATATATATATATATATATATATATATATATATATATATATATATATATATATATATATATATGAAATATAAATTTAAATATATGTTGCTACTCTAAGCATATAATATCTCAATACTGCATTTGAGAAAAGACGCAGGAAAATGTGATCAGATGCTTGGTTAAAGACCATGACCCATTGTAATTATTGTAAGGTGGAGTCAAACGATGAATGAGCAATTGAAATAAATAAAGTTCTGACATTTTAAAAGCAAATTTGAGCTTAATAATGAAGCGGTTTTTAATCAGTAAAGTAGTTATATTTTTTATGGTTTTGCCTATTTTCTTTTTTCTACATTTATAATGTAGAGGAAAGCATACCGTATTTGAGACATTGAACAGTAGGCCCATCAAAGGAAAGCCTGTTGGTAATTAGTCATTAATAATATATATGATAAACTTATTTGATAAATCGAGAAAATTTAATTACAAAGACCGTTTAAAAAAATAGCTATTTGTGTACTTTTTCTGTATCCTTAATTTTATTTTGTTTTTGATAGGATATTTAAAAAAAGAAAGAAATATCGATACATTAATTAGGCAGCATAATGAATGAAAGGCACAGAGTGGAACAAATTTTTCCTTTTTTATTGTAAAAAATTAAAATGTATACTCAGAATTTGACTATTTAATGCTAGGTACAAAACTAAATTACAATATATTTATTTTTAGCAGTTTTATAACTTTTTTTTTTTTTTCTTTCAATGATAAAAAATATTGAAATGCATTAAATAAAACTAAATGAAATTTGGTTTACCACTTGAAGGTTATTAAGATTTTAAATAAAAAAAAAATTTTTTTTTTTGTATTGATATGAAATATCAATTATAAAATCAATATTTTATTCATTTATATATCAGTATATCATTCATTCTGAGCTGTTCACCTGATTTTCAGAACTACCCACATTTGTTTAATAATACCATATATATATATATATATATATATATATATATATATATATATATATATATATATATATATATATATATATATATATATATATATATATATATATATACAAAATGTATAAGGTTATTTATTTCCATTAGAATGATTAGCTGACCTTTAATCTTAATTGGGCCTAATTCTAGAAACTTGTAAATTTTTTTTTACTAATCTGTACTTAAATTAGAAAAAGGTTGAAAAATTAAAGTAAATCATAACATGAAATTATTAGAAAATGAGATACAAATTTATGAAATAAGACCGCATAGATGAACAATGCTTATCTCATATGAATGGGCTGAGAAATATAACTGAAAATTTTTTTTTTGTATTAAAAGTAGAATAAGGAAAGTATAAACATTATATGCAGTATATACTCTATGATATGATTTAAATATTTTTTTATTTTTAATTTATTTTTTTCTTTTAATAATAATAATAATAATAATAATAATAATATATATATATATATATATATATATATATATATATATATATATATATATATATATAATATATGAAATATATAAGAAATGTGAGCTGTTTTCTCCTTGCGCTTAGCTCCGAATGACTCAGTCGTTAAACGAGTACATCAGTGGAGTGCCCTTGCCACTGATGGGAATAATCTCCGGCATCCGCGATAGGCCTGGCCTAGCCAGCGGTATCTGCTGTGGGCCTGTGAAACCCTAGGATCTTCCTCAAAAGATCCCACTGACAGGACGATAGTCCTTCCTGGGGGATGAAGATTTTATATATATATATATATATATATATATATAGTATATATATATATATATATATATATATATATATATATATATATAGAAAAGGATATTTTTATATATAATTATAGGTTTTAACTTATTTCCTCAGTTGCTTATAGGTTGAGGGTACAGGGAGCAGAGCCCCCTATAAATATCATATATATACCATATATTTATATTTTTGTCAAATATTTATCTACAGTGATTCTGACCATTGAGGTGTGAGAATTATGTGAACATATGGTTAAAAATTACAATTTATTAATTTTATTTTTGGGGGAAAAGTAAGAAGATGCAGATAAAAAAACAAAATTGATAAAATATGAATAAAATCAACTAGAATAGTTATGATTTTTTAAAAATATGTTTTTGATTATTTTCAAATATTTGTTTATATTCAATATATTTTCCAATTTATATGTGTATCTTCTGAAATTTCTATCTCCCCAATTCATGAGATATGGACATAGTTGGCCTTATTTCATTAATTTGTATTTGATTTTAATGATTTAATGATATGTTTTTTATTTAATTATCCTTTTGAATCATTTTATTTTTTTTTGTTTAGTGTATATTGATAAATAATATACAGTATTTTTACTTTCTAGAACTAATCAAGAATAGTTAAAGTTCTGTTTTAATTAAAATAAGAAACGTTAGGAAAGAACTTTAGGATCAGATTGTATAAATTCTATTTAATGTGAATTTGTAAGATATTTAAAATTCAATTAGAAATATACAAAATGAAAATTCTTATGCTTCTGTATTTAATGTAGGTATAGGGCACTATAGTTGAAGTTCTACATCAGATATGCTATTAGCCTTTATTAGTATCCTACGTTGTATAGGTTCATGCAGTAGAATATTTAAATATTCTTAAATACATTGGGTGAAATTTCCTAATTGGATCATGATATTATTTTTATTAGATTTTATTGATGTGTAAGGTAGTCAGTTTTTGATGGCATTTTTCAACCTTAAATGTGAGATCTGATTAAACTGTTAATATAAATTTTTTCATTAAATTTCAAATTTAATTCATCTAGCAAGATTTGTTTTTCAAATTTGTATGAATTATATTTTAATGCAAAAGATTATAAAGTAGTAGGCTACAAGATTTTAGAAAGGAAAATATTTTAAAAATTTATTAGAGATATTAAAGAAATGCTCATTGCAATTTTGAAACTAGATAACCAATGATTTAGAACTTGAAAAATAGTCAATAGAATGACTTTAAAAAACTTTTAAAATTCTATTTTTAATGTAATTATTTTATCTCCAGGAAATTGCTGAAGAGTACTTAAAAATTTTAATGCATTATTGGCCTTAAAAGTTTGAAAATTTTTCATAGTTTCTTTTTTTTAAAAACCACTTATTAATTTAAAACTAAACGAATGACCATGTCTAATGAAGTACAACAACCAGAAGAACGAAGTAGAGGGGATGAAGATAGTATTCAAGTGGTGGCCAGGTTTCGGCCTTTAAATGACTCGGAAGAGAGGGCAGGGTCTAGATTTATAGTATCCTTTCCTCAAGTTAAAGGTCAAGAAGATACATTAGTTTCTATTGCGGTGAGTAAAATAAATTTTATTTTAATTTTGCAACTTAGAAAATGTAGTTATATTATTAACTTAAAAAGTAGGCTATTTCATAGTTATATTATTAAAAAAATTTTTTTTATTTCCGTAATCTAAATTTTTAAAAAAAAATTTATTAGATCTGGAAATTAAAGTTGTCATAAAAATAGCAGCTATTTACAATTAAGAGTAATCATTAAATCTCGATGCAATTATTGATCATGAAGTGAATTCTGTTTTTTCAAAATGAATCCAAAATTAGATGTCAGAGATTAACAAAAATAATTAGGCTAATAGAAGTTGAGAAACTTGAAAGCAAAATTTTTTTCTTGAACCATTTGTAGACTTATATAAATATTCTTGTAAGCCTAGTTATGTATTTTTTATATATATATATATATATATATATATATATATATATATATATATATATATATATATATATATATATATATATATATATATATATATATATATATATATATATATGCAAAGTGGGTAAATGTGAAGGAAAGTGGAGATTCCTGAAATGCAAAGAGTTGTTGATACTAAATTTTCTTTCCATGATTACCATTTCTTTAGACTCTACAAATTTTTTACTTACAATTAATGTGAAAAATTCTTTAACCTCAAATGTTAGAGGTCTAGATTTTTCCCACAATTTTGATGGCAGAGCAAATTGAAACATATCAATTTTGTATTACTGGTGAAATATATTACTATATATATATATATATATATATATATATATATATATATATATATATATATATATATATATATATATATATATATATATATATATATATATATATATATTATATATTATTTTTTTTTTTTTTTTTTTTTTTTTTTTTTTTTTTTTTTTTTTTTTTCTAATATTAGATTAATACTAAGGTATTATTTTGAAACATCAGATATTGAATATATTTTTACTTGAACCTATTTAATAAAAACTTTCTCTTTAATAATAACTTTCATCATCATACAATCCAATTTTAAGATTTTTTATAGAGACAAGTCATTTTAGAGTCAGTTTATGCTGTTAAACAATGGGGGAAGGTCATGTTTATCTTTTTGCTGGCTATGATTTTCATTACAGAGTGGAAAATCCATAAATTTCCTTCTCACCTTTAAGCCATTAGTCATTGAGGGAGGCTTTTATAATTTGACTTGTCACTTTAAATAAACATGTCCTTGACTTTGGAATCTTAAAAAATTCGCACACACACCTACACACACACAGACGCGCGCGCACACACACATTTGAGAGTCCAAGAGAAACTAAAAAGATAATTTCATTAAATTTTTCATTTGTAATGGGAATTCCGGTAGATTAGGTTTGTTAATATTACACTTTCTAAAGTAGTGTGAAAATGTATTTTAATGATTTTCAACAGGCCTATATTTACTCCTCCTCGTTTTTTTTTTGTTTTTTTTATTAGTTTGCTCTACTTGACAATTCATGACTTAATAGAATTCTGTCTTTGGTGGTCATAATGACTCCATTAATGTTTCCTTCATTTATTATAAAGGGGAATTGGTTAGATATTTTTAGTATATCAGAAAAAAATTTAAATTTATAGTGTTATATATAATAATATATAAAAAATGGTGCAATTATGTTAAAGGTTTTGTAATTTTTTTTTTAAATGATCTGTTTTCATGGATTGTTTATAAACTTAATGGATTTCAAAATATAAGGCCAAATTTTTGCCACTATCCGCATTTATCCCAGAAGTCTGCAGTTACCTCACTTTGCTATATATATATATATATATATATATATATATATATATATATAATATATATATATATATATATATATATATATATATATATATATATATATAATATAGTGGAACTCCAATATTCGTCATTAATCCGTTCCTGAGGGGATGACGAATATCGAAAAAGACCAAAATCGAATAATTTTTTCCCATAGGAATTAACTAAAAATGGATTAATTCGTTCCCAGCCTCGAATTTTGCCTATCTATTCTTTAACAAAAAAAAAAAAATTCAATCTAGAATCGATCTCCGAAATCATTTCAAACAGCGTACTGCCATAAATAATACGTAATACGCACTGTGTAGGCCTACATAAACGCTAAACACAAATAAAATTTTAAAAAGAAATTTACCTTTTGGATGAGAAAAACAATGATTGTTATTAAGAGTTTTTATTTTTAAGGTTATAGGCTTTCGTAGGTAGGACGAATATTGATTTTTCGACGAATATCGGAAAAAAAATTACAGGGCGAATATCGGAAAAGACGAATACTGGAGGGGACGAATATTGGAGTTCCACTGTATATATATATATATATATATATATATATATATATATATATATATATATATATATATATATATATATATATATATATATATATATATATATAATTTCTAAAACCCTCAATTATTTATTTATTTTTTTCACATTTAAGAGTTTAAATGCCCACATCTCACATCCATGCAAAATTGGAACAAAATGCACACTCACCCAAATTCATTTTTACTTCCCTTTTTCTTTATTTCTGTAAGACTTTGCAGTCTTTCACTCTCTCTGCAACCCGACGATCAGCCTCCTTATTTATCCCTTTGGAAGCCATTCCTAAATACATAGAGATAAATTTTCACTAGACCTTCACCTTTTACATTTGTCTTCTACCTCAGGTTGACTATCATCATTCATCTTTAAACTAATTTCCATAACTTTAATAGCAGGACTAAATTTTAGTCCATGTACTTTTGCTATTACACTCAGTAATCTTATTATTCCTCTGTAATTTAAGCACTCCTTATGTTAAGCTTTTCCCAGATGAGTTGAAAGATGACTACATCCTTACAGACATTGAATGATCTCATCATCCACTCCATGGCACTATTATTTATATATATATATATATATATATATATATATATATATATATATATATATATATATATATATATATATATATATATATATATATATATATATATATATATATATATATACTTGTATGGCATTGAAACCTAAAGGTTACCATTCTTTTGCTTTTCTTAGAGCATTCATGATTTCATCATCTTTGCATTGACTTCCATTTACCCTCTTAATCTCTTCTAGTCTTCCTCTCGCAAATTTTATTATTCTTAAATTCGCCCTTTATTTTTCCTCTTCTATTCTTTCAACATTTAAATAATTCAAAAATATATTCATCTCATGTATTGCTCTCAAGTTGCCAAGCTATTCCTCGCCAAATGTTTTGCAAAAACTTTTTTTCTTCTTTTAGTAATAGCATGCAATTCTTCACTCCATCATTCTCTATTTTTTCTTTTCCATATCCTTAAAGTCATCACCATTGTTTCTGTAAAGTATTAAGAACACTCACTTGTACTCCTCTTTAACAATTCACAGGTTTTCTGCTAATATCTTTTTAAATTCTTTTGAATATCCTTCGTTTTATTATAATTTCTTTTTCTTTTTGATAAAAAACTTCCAAACTCCTACTTCCACTGTCCTTTCACCCTTAACTTTGCCTCTGCCAAATAGTGATTAGATATACCCTGCTGCTGCTATTCAATATATATATATATATATATATATATATATATATATATATATATATATATATATATATATATATATATATATATATATATATATATATATATATATATATATATATATATATATATATATTATATTTATAGAGTAAAGTTTATCAGTTTGATAGTATACTGAAGCCTAATATTACCCAAGAAAAAGTGTATAATACATACAGCTGCAAAAAATATTGTCAAAGGTGAGATATATATATATATATATATATATATATATATATATATATATATATATATATATATATATATATATATATATATATATATATATATATATATATATATATATATATATATATATAATGATTGTGAAAGCATTTTATATTTATTTAGTACAGGTTTCTAACTGGATCTTGTATATTCACTTATTTATGGAGGCTAAATTGAATGATAAGAGAATTTCAAGTGAATGTTTTTCTGCTTGTGTATTTGTACCTTTTGGTTCTTACTTGAACACTTTTTTGAAATTCTTCAAACTATATATCATGATTGCTTTAAATATTTATAATTTTGGATAATAATTTCTTATTTGGGGGATGTAAATATGTTTTTGTAATTTTTTTTTGTTTTTTTTGTTGATGTTACAAGATCAATGTCATTATTTACCTATTTGGTTCAATATATATATATATATATATATATATATATATATATATATATATATATATATATATATATATATATATATATATATATATATATATATATATATATATATATATATATATATATATATATATGCTTTCAATTTTGATTTCAGATGTTCTTAATGGTTATAATGGAACTATTTTCGCCTATGGTCAGACATCGTCTGGTAAGACACATACAATGGAAGGAGTTATCACAGATCCTCACTTGCAAGGAATTATACCAAGAATTATTAACGACATTTTTAATCACATTTATTCAATGGAAGAAAACCTCGAGTTTCATATTAAAGTCTCCTTATTTTGAAATTTATATGGACAAAATAAGAGACTTGTTAGATGTTTCAAAAGTAAATTTGGCCGTCCATGAAGACAAAAATAGAGTTCCCTTTTGTTAAAGGAGCCACCGAGAGGTTTGTTTCGAGTCCAGAAGAAGTATTCGAAGTTATTGAGGCTGGAAAAATGAATCGGCACATTGCTGTAACAAGTAAGTTTACATAATAATAATAATAATAATAATAATAAAGCTGGACTGGTGAAATAATTTGTTGAATCATATTTTATAAAAGCAGATCTTAAGGATTGTTTGATCTCTAAAGTCAGTAGACAAAATATACATTCCACTACTTTTATTAATTTTACTTTTATGGTAATTTTGTTACATTTTGTCATCTACCACATATTTAAATTATTTTCATTCATATATCAGTTTTTTTTTTTTTTTTTCATTCTTAGTAATTTAATTTCTAAATTATTATTTATATTTTACTTTTAAAACGTTGACATTTGATTTTAGTTTTATTTTTGAAGTTTAGTTTTAATTTTGTTGGTCGTGTTTGGTTGTTAACCTTAATCAAAGTTTTTTTTCATATATATATATATATATATATATATATATATATATATATATATATATATATATATATATATATTATATATATATATATATATATATATATATATATATAAATCCGCCCAATCCAACATCCCAACAAACACTAAGAAATGGCTAACCAACTTCCTATCAGGAAGAACCGCCCAAATACAACAAAACGGCCATAAATCACGTACCATCAACTTAAGGAACGGAGTTCCGCAAGGAGCCATACTCTCCCCCACTCTATTCAACCTGTACACAGCAGACCTCCCTCAACCCCAAACAACTTTCACCCGCATAATATCATACGCAGACGACATAACTATTACCACCACTCACAAAAACCTCACCACCGCAACATCTCTCACACAAGACTACATAACACAACTCCAATCTTGGCTAGTAGAAAACAGGATGACGGCATCCCCAAACAAATCCTCCATAACCCTTATAACAACAGACAAACACATATCCAACACCCACCCACAAGTCCTACTAAACAACACCCATACCCCTCAACACCCCAAAAATTCTCGGCCTAACCTTTGACACCCACCTCACCTTCACCAAACACATCCAAAACACCACAACAGCCGCAAACAGAAAACTCAACATCCTCAAAACAGTGGCCAACACAGACATTAACAACAACATACAAACCTCAATTGCAATCTACAAACAATTTATACGCCCCACCATTAACTACGCCTCCCCTGTCTGGCACCCTCTGCTCTCCGACAAAAACTTAACGACACTCCAAATAACGCAAAATAAAGCCCTTCCGCACCATCACCGGCTGCACACGCACAACCCCTCAACAACACCTACATAACGAAACCAAAATACTACCCATAAGGAATCACCTCGAAATGATAGGCACCCAATTTTACGCAAAAACACGTCTACCCACACACCCATGTCACAATACTCTCCTCCAACCTACCCCACAGAGACTAACACAACCTCCATCATCCACCGGCGCCTACTACAAACAGATCCTAAATCACATCCCCCTCCTCCCCCAATACCACAACAACCAAACATATACACACTCAACTAACACATTCATACTGATCAACAGACCTCCAAACAACACACTAAACGAACCCCCCCCCGAAATAAACCCCGACTTCAACAACCTCCCAAGACACTTACAAACCTCACTTGCAAGATTGAGATGCGGGCACCACCCAAACCTACAACATTACAAACACAAATTCAAAATAAACCAGGCAGCATCTCCCACCTGTACTAGATGCGGAATGGCCCCGGAGACCGTGAAACACTTTCTATTACGCTGTCCTTCCAACTCTCGCCCCAAAATCTTCTGGGGCATCACTTCTTTGAAGGATCTCTGGACGAGACCGACTGCGGCGGGAAGCTTCATTAGCGAAGTGTGGCCGCCTCAACATGGGGTGGTCAGGGGGTGAGAAGGTAAAAAAAAAAAAGGTATATATATATATATATATATATATATATATATATATATATATATATATATATTATATATATATATATATAATATATATATTATATATTTTTTTAATTCTCATTAGGAAGACTTATGACAATGTATGGATATATGAATTGACCCTAAGTCCTGTATGTATATTTTCTATAGCTCATCATTGTATTTTTTTTTTCTTTACTTTCGTTTTATTTAAGATATGAATGAACATAGCTCTCGAAGTCATAGCGTTTTCCTTATTCAAGTTAAACAAGAAAATGTAGAATCACAGAAAAAACTACTTGGAAAATTGTATTTAGTTGATTTAGCTGGAAGCGAGAAGGCAAGTCTCTTGGAACTATTTTTTAAAAATATTGATGCCGCTATGCTAGTGGCTTATGAACAGTGACATAGATATATTTTGTTTATATATATATATATATATATATATATATATATATATATATATATATATATATATATATATATATATATATATATATATATATATATATATATATATATATATATATATATATGCAGGTGAGCAAAACAGGCGCAGAAGGGACTGTGTTAGATGAGGCTAAGAACATCAATAAGTCGTTGTCTGCATTAGGTAATGTTATATCCGCTTTAGCCGAAGGGAACAAGAGTCACATTCCTTACAGAGACTCAAAATTGACGAGAATCCTACAAGAGTCCTTGGGAGGTAATGCGCGGACCACGATAATTATATGCTGTTCTCCAGCGTCTTATAACGAGACAGAAACAAAATCTACTTTAGACTTCGGTAGAAGGGCGAAGACGATTAAGAATGTTGTGACTGTAAATGAAGAATTAACCGCTGAAGAATGGAAGAGGAGATACGAAAAGGAGAAAGAAAGGGTAATTGTATTACTTCTTTTTCTTGTGTGGATTTTTAATTGAATATTTTTCTTAAAAAGTAATTCTACTTTATTTTTTATATATATATTAAGGTTGTAAAGTTGAAGGCGCAACTAGAGAAGGCTGAATTAGAACTAACAAAATGGCGCGCAGGGGAAAGTGTGAGTTCAGATGAACAAGTACAAATTGAAAAAATTATGGAAGCCTCTACTACATCCACTTCTTCATCCTCCGTGCTCAGTAGGAAATAAACATTTTCTCTATAGTGATATTATTTTTATTTGTAGTATAAAATATATTTAGTTTGTTTATTGAGTGTAAAGCATAAGTCTTAATGCATACTTTGATTTTGATTTTCAGTTTTATTTTTTTTATTTAAATTATTTTTCTTATTTATTTGCTCCTCTGTTTCTCGTTATAGCAAGTAAATTGATGAACTTTTCAATTAGATAATAGAAATAATAATTAGAATTCAGAATAGACATTTATCAGAATAGACATTTAATATAATGCCAAAAGAACAACATTTATTTAGTAACTAAACATAGTTGTTAAGTTGGGCAAAGATCTTTAGAATGTTCTTGTATGAAAATATTTGCATTTTTTTTGTCGTATATGTTATAAATGATGCAGTTCCCGATGTTAAATTTTATATATATTAGGGATTCATCGAAGCTTCGGCTTCGGTATGACGATTAATTGAGAAAATTGCCAAAGTTTCGGCCAAAGCCGATTAATTAGCGGGCATTCCCACAAAATACCCACAAAAAAATCGAAGTAAATTTTCATCGTCGTTTTTCAGTTAACGTGTGGTGTGGGATTGTCAGTAGTAGTCATTTAATTGGTCTTTTCATTATTGAGAATCGTCTAATGGGAGAACATTATTTGGAATTTTTTCAAAATTAGTTACAAGGCCTATTAAATGTTTCTTTAAACATAAGAAATGCTATGTACTATCAGCAAGATGGAGCTCCTTCACATTTTGCTCGCCAGGTTACACAATATTTAAATGAAACTTTTCCAGAGTGATGGAATGGTCGAGGTGGGCTTATTAGTTGGCCGCCAAGATCTCCAGATTTCATAACATTGGATTTTTGTTTATGGGGTCGGTTGAAAAGTGAGTTATGCAAAAGAATTGGGAACAATTGAGGTGCTCTAATTCGCCGTATTATGAATGCTGCAGTTTAAATAAGAGAAAAATGATTTTTTTTTTAGTAATACAGTTATATGTAGAATATACTCCCGGTGTTTGGTGCGTTCCTTCCGACTCGTCATATATATATATATATATATATATATATATATATATATATATATATATATATATATATATATATATATATATATATATATATATATATATATATATATATATATATATATATATAATATATAATATATATTATATTTAGAACACACACACTTTAAAAAAAATAAAAATAGGCAATAAGTTTTGTCATATGCTTAACACCCCCTCCTTGATAGGGCTTTGCCCGTGATGGTGGTGATGTGTAAAAAAAAAAAAAAAAAAAAAAAAAAAAAATGTAATGTAATTTTATTTTCTTGTTAGATCAATCTCTGCAGCACTTAGCTGCAGCTGTTGATGGGGATGCTTTGGAGTGGGCAAAGGAGAGGGAAAGATTTTACCAACAGTTGGATGAAAAAGATGATGAAATTAATCTTCAGTCTCAACTTGTGGAAAAACTTAGGGAACAGATGCTGGAACAAGAAGAGGTATTTAATAGTTCTAGAATAATTAATTTATTAACTTTTAATTTTGGAACCATTGAACATTTCTCATACTTAGTTTTGTATTTTATCTCTTGATATCTATAATGTTTTATCGTTATGAACACGTATCATTTTGATTTTTTTTTGCCCTTGATCATTCATTTATTTATTTCACAGCTTATTGCAACATCGAGACGTGATTACGAACTGCTTCAGAGTGAAATGAATCGTCTCGGAAATGAGAATGAAAAGGCAAAGGAAGAGGTAAAAGAAGTGCTTCAGGCTCTTGAAGAACTAGCTGTAAATTACGACCAGAAAACCGAAGAAGTTGATAGGAAAGCAAAAGAGAATGAACAAATTGCGGAAGAACTTTCACAAAAACAGGTGAGAGGAGGAAATGCAATTTGTACTTAATAAAAGAAGTTACTTGATTTAAGTATCCTTTTAAATATAAGTATTTGACAAATAGTTTCTGTGAATGTTTCCATATATATATATATATATATATATATATATATATATATATATATATATATATATATATATATATATATATATATATATATATATATATATATATATAATATTATTTTTTATAACATTGTTATGACAGAATTTATGAATTTTTTTTTAAAAATGATTAAAATACAAAACTAATTCATTATTTTCAATATTATCTAATTTAACTTTTATACCAATATGAGTGTGCTATTCTTTTTTATTTTAATAGAAAAAAAAAGAAAAAAAGTAACATTTTCATTTTAAAACTAGGGTCAACTTAATGCAACAAACTCGGAATTACAAAACCTGAAAGATGCTCAAACTCATCAAAAGAAGAGAGTCAATGAGATGTTGACGTCACTCTTGAAGGATTTAAATGACGTTGGATCTATTATTGGAACTTCAAACGACACAATGAAGGTAAGAATGCTTAATTGATATATTCAGTTAGGAAGAGGAGATGAAAATTTGTCAACAATTTTTTTTAAAAAAATATCTCTGGGTCAAAAAGGCCTGAGGACCACAAGTAAAGAGTTCGCCAGATCAGAGGGAACTTACTGTCTTACACATCAATTACTATCATGCCCCGAAACATCATGGGAGTTTCAGGGCATGATAGTTTGTTCTGCCAGGACACATGAAGGCTATTAGTTTTGCGATCAAATCGTTTGGGTGAGAATGTTAATCATAGATGGTGATGAGAATTTGTGGTAAAATTATAGTTATATAAATCCTTCTCAGAGGAGATGGTATGCGACTGAGTAGTTTAGAAGTTTTGTGTCCATTGAAATAGTTATGGTTTAACTGTTAAAACTTTTGCTCTTATCTCCAGCTCCACCCAAAATTTAAGCCTACCCTGACCTCGTCTCTGCAGCATAGGTTGTGTGGATAATGTATCAAATTGATGGATAAAGGAACTTAGTTTGGCTCACTTAGAAACACAAGAACGAGGTCAGTAGGTGACTTTTCAAAAAGAAAAGTAGAATGTAAGGTAAAGACATTTGCATAAAAGTGGATCTGTGATGATGTGACAGGAAAATCTTTTAGGAGAGAGAATAGGATGAAATGGTGGCTGTCTACAACAGCTGCTATAAAGAGTTGGAAAGTCAGAGAGAAGGATAGAGAGGTACCGAAAGAGGGAAATTTTGAAATCAAAGCTTTGGATACATCGAAATGACGATAGAAAGAGTTAAAGAAGAGAAAAATCACTAGTTGAGAGCAGAGAAGTGTTAACAGAGAGAATTCAAGATATTTTCAATCCTTCCTGTTAAGGATAGATTAAAATGATGTATTTCAGTTCTTCTTGTGGAAGATTGATTCTAAAACTTTGGAAAGACAGAAGTTTGAGCGATATAACAGTTAAAGGGTTGGGAGGGGTTCTTTTTCTGACATAGGTTGAATGATTGCACCCTTTCAGCAGCAAGGAAAAGTAGAAATTAATTGGTAGGAAGAGACTAGCCAGTTTACCAAGGCAGGGTGCAAGCTCAGAAGCACAAGTTATTGAGAAACACAGACAGAATATTGTAAGAACCATACTCCCTCTTAAAGTTCTTAGTAAGCTCAGAATGTAACATCATTTGTAGGAAGGGATTTATAGTATTGGACTTGAAAAAGATATATCAGAATCAACTGAAGTAGAGTTAAAGATTCATGTTTATCAGAATGTAAGACAGATGTGGAGCCATAAAAAAAAAAAGAAAACAAGAGAAGGGAAGAGGTAAAAGCAGTCATAGTTGAAAATCTTTATAGTACCAAAATGAACAAGAAAGGAATTATATAGATAACTACATTTTATTTCATTTTTTACAGATAAAATAACTGAGTATAAAAGTAGATTTTACTTGATGATTGGTAATGAAGTATAATCAGAGTTTTGTGAGTGTCAGGGCTATGATTGTTCCTGTAGCTGATTTCATATTTAAAAAAAACGTAAGAACAATTAGAATCTAACCAAGATTTAAAGATTTTAGTTGAAGGAAATATAGGTCCTCTACAACAGAGTTTATCATCACAGCTGTATTCACTGCACACTTAAAGGGCCCCCTCCTGCCATAGCAATGATAATATCAAGGGAATTCAAAGATTTACCATAATACTTCACTTTCACCCAGTTTGCAGCAACCAAAATGACAAAAACTTCTCCGGAGGCTGGTTGCCATTATTATGGAATTCATTATGATAAAACATGATACAGAGGTAAGGTGGTAGTCAGCGATATCTGCTGGTATGTGCAAAATTTATGGTATTGGGTATTGGTGTATAAAAGAGGAACCTAGACGAGGGAAGACGAAAGGTTGGAGTTAAGATAAGATCTGTCAAGCATAAGTGTAGGAAGTTAAAGTTCCTTATCACTAGAGAAACAGTAATAGAGTTCACCAGATCTATCATCAGATCTAGAGGAAAGTCATTGGCGATGAACAATTGAAATTACTGAGAATGATGATTTGGGGGTTTGGATAGTTTTATAGTTTTGATAATCAAAAAATTTACGATAGACAGTAGAATTAAAAAAATGAATAAACAGAGAAATGAGTTGCCACAAATTGGCCAGACAATCAAAGCTTTTTATTAAAACCTAAAATTTAAATTACTAAGTTGAGAACAGAAACACCATCTCTCATAAACACAAATTATTCTTGTTTGGCTGAAAATTTATGACGATGACAAAGAACAGATTAGAATTTTCTTTTGAAGCTCCAAAATATTTGAAATAAAGGTTAAGGACATGATTTGGAGTCTGAAGAAAGAGAAGTGGTGTTTAACAATAGACAAATGGAAAGAAGACTGAATATATTATGGCACATTAGCATGTCCCTAGTGGCATCAATCCTACCACTAGAGGCTGCTGACTCTGAAGCCATTATAAGGAACGAATGAACCAAGAGGTTATGTTTGGATGCCGTCCATATGGTCATCTTCTAACCTGCAAAGTTGTACACTATTATAGAATTGCGCATTATAAGTGTGTTGGGTATAGTATGTGTGATATTTAAAGAAGTAATCTAGAGTTTTTAGTGTACATGCCCATAAGTACTCCTAGATTAAGGTGGGCACTAGAGATTCACTTTTTTGCACTGAAGTGCAAAGGAATGCTTTAGCCCAACCCAACGTTCGATATCCCAGCTTAGCAATCTTTTCAGTAATATTCTATTCCTTAACCAAATTATTATTGAATTAATTTAAACCTTAAGATTAGAAATTAAATTAACAGCATATTGATTAGATAGGAATCCTTTTCTGTTCTTAATTTTTTTATGAAATTTTGAAATTTTTGAAACTTTTCGGTAGTTTAATTATTTCAATACTTAAGATATATAAATAATTGTCATTTTAATTGACCATAAATTTTTATTATTATTAGAATTTGTCGGAAGTAGAAGGGAAAGCCGAAGAAGAATTTACGGTCGCTCGACTCTATATTTCTAAGATGAAATCTGAAGTAAAGAATTTACATCAAAGATGTGGAACGCTTGAAGCATCTCAAGGACAGACACAGTCTCAAATTGAGGAAAAGGAAAAAGAATTGACTAATAGCAAACTTTTGGCATCCCAGCATGAGGCTAAGATGAAGTCTCTTTCACAGTCACTTAAGGATGCTGAAACCAAGAAAAGAAATTTAGAAGATAAGGTATATTTTTGTTCATATATTATTAGTTTAAATCACCGTTTAAATTATCTAGTTTAAATCACCTAGTTTAAATCACGTAGTTTAAATCACGTAGTTTAAATCACCTAATTTAAATCACCTGGTTTAAATCACCTAGTTTAAATCACCTAAGTCAGGCTTGGCAGTCTAATTCTAAAATTAAAATTAGTGTGAAAATTAATTTAAATTCTGGAATATTGAAATAAGAGTAAATAAAATTAATTGCTTGCAAATGTTAAGAATAACTGGAATAATTTTTTAAATAAATTTGTTAATTTTGTTGTATTGGGGCTGTGGGAAACGTGCCAAAAAATATATTGCTTGAGGTTCTATGAAAAAACTAAAATTTGTACAAATTATGTATATATGTGACATTACTCATAAGTATAAAAAGATGCATATAAGAATATTGAATATATAGGTGTTCCTCATATTGTCATAGATATTATTATTATTATTATTATTATTATTATTATTATTATTATTACTTATTAATTATTAATTATTATTAATATTACTAATGTTTTAAATTTATTTTGCAGGTTGACAGCCTAAATGAAGAACTTGCAAGGTTAAAAGCGGTGTCTAAAGTTTCTGATCAAGATGGACATCTGAAGGAATCATTGGAGAAACAGATTGAAGAACATCGGGAGCAACACCAGAAACAGGTAATATATATATATATATATATATATATATATATATATATATATATATATATATATATATATATATATATATATATATATATATATATATATATATATATATATATATATATATATATATATATATATATATATACTCTGTTGGACAAAAGGCCAGAGGCCTAACAATTTCCACCAGAGTTGGGAAAATATCGGGAACTGGTCGTTAAAGCCCGATATGCCCAGATACACGACGTTTGGGAGTGTGCAAGTCAAAGGGAGTTGGGAAAACGGATAAAATGAGTGTATTCCAGACTTTACCAGTAGAGTACATGTAAGATTTAGCATAGCGGTTAAGTCTGGGGTCAGAGAGTTGGACAGAGAAAGGATGACTGTGTAGAAAGACAGTCACGAGTAAGATGATGATCGGTGGAACTCGGAGGTGGATAAAGTTTGACTAAAAGGAGAAGGATTATAAGTTAGAAAAAGGTCTGGAATGTTGGGTTTATCTCCAAGAAATCGCTCAGGGAACGAGTAGGGAGCTAGGAGCAACTGCTCAAGGTTGTTTTGAATAGAGAAATGGAAGGCTCGTTTCACTGGCTGTATCATGGGAACAAGAGGAAAGCCATTGTCAGTGATGAGCATTGAAATCAGCTGATTTCAGAGAAAGATGAGAGAGTGTGCTCTATTTTGGAGTTTAGATAGTTGAAGAATGTAGGATAGTCAGTACAATTAGGAGATAAATAAACAGAACAAATGAATTTAGTCGTAGAATGGGGAGAGCTTAAGCCGCAAGGTGGAAAATTCAGAAGACTCCAAATTAGAGACACCAGAACAATCAATATCGTTGCGCACGTATGCACAACAAAATAGACCGTACATCTGGGAAAGCCGGCTGCAAAGTCCTGGTGTCACCAACCTCATCACCGGAGACCACCAACTCCCAACTGGTGATGGGGGAAGGGGTGGATTAGGGGCTATTCGAAGTCGCTCCTCCGGACCTCTCCGAGGCTACTGTTGTCGATGCTATAATTTTTTTAAAGGATATGTCTATAATAGTCTTTATTGTGTATGAAAGAAGAGTCCACTCTTGTAGAAGAATGTGTAGATGAGCGCGAAAGAGTGCTTAACATTGGACACTGGAGTATCTCTAGTACCTCATATACCCAATGGGGAGTAATATCATTACCTCGGGAGCTCTATTTCCCTCCCCCGTATATATATATATATATATATATATATATATATATATATATATATATATATATATATATATATATATATATATATATATATATATATATATATATATATATATATATATATATATATATATATATATATATATAGCAGGAGGATTATTTAGTTCGATAAATAAAAAGACTATGGTTAGATTGAGTTAGATATATATCTAAAAGCAGTTAGTAATAAATTTTATGTATGAGCTGAGGAGATGAAACTTTTTTTTTTTGAAGAGTTTGTTTTCATTGTGGCGTAACGGTAAAGTGATTGACTTACGTGCTTGAAAGCGCTGGTTCGATCTCTTATGTGGATCCTAGATATAAACTAACTAGAGAAGTTCTTCTCCTCGAATAGAGAAAGGCCCATGAGATAACGTTAAAAAAAAAGTAAAAAGAAAACCTTATAAAAGTTAATGGGTAGCGTGAAAACAAGATTGTTAGATGTGTTGACCATCAAACCATGAGTCCAGTTGTCAGTGAGGGGAATATGGTTGTTGATTTACTAGAATTTTTGATTAGGCCACAAAGACTGAATTTTTTTTTTTTATTGTATTGTACTGAGAACTAAATATGTTGTCTAATTGGTGGGGGTGGGGGAGGTAAAGAAATTAAATTTTTGAGTTTATTTTAATTGTATGCATTTGCCGCTTGTCTTTAATAGCTGGCAAAAAATTTATTATTATTATTATTATTTAGTTGGCAGCTCTACGTGACGAAATAACGGAGAAGCAACGCCTTTATGACGAACTGAAGGACGAGCACCAAATCTTGCTAGTGGCGCAGGGTCAGCTGAAAAATGACAACGAGAAAAATTCGGCAAGAACTTCAAGAGAAGTCCGTGAAACTTAATGAACTTATAAGTGTCAATGATAGAAGGGAGCAAGCGAGGCAAGACCTCAAAGGACTTGAAGAAACAGTTGCTAAAGAGCTGCAGACCCTTCATAATCTTAGACGACTCTTTGTGCAAGATTTGCAAGCGAGAGTCAAGAAGGTGGGTATTATTATTATTATTATTATTATTATTATTATTATTATTATTATTATTATTATTATTATTATTAAATATGTTAGAAATACAATTTTGGGAAATAATATAGATTTAATTTCATATTAAGGCTTGTGGTTATTGCTTTAGACAGTTATTATTATTTTTAAATTAGCTTTCTTACATTTTTTACTTTCAGAGTAAAATAAGTAAAGTATTTATTTATTAATATAATTTTTAAACAGACTGTAACACCCGAAGAAGGCGAAGAAAGTGGAGGTTCTCTTGCACAAAAGCAGAAGATTCAATTTTTAGAAAATAATTTAGATCAGCTGACCAAAGTTCATAAACAGCTTGTTAGAGATAATGCCGATCTCAGATGCGAATTACCCAAGTTGGAGAAAAGATTAAAAGCAACTATGGAAAGGGTTAAGGTGAGGTTTTTTTTGTTTGTTTATTTTTTGTGAAGGTCAATTTTCCCCTATATCTTATACTTTCACCCTTTTATAAGATCATAATAAAATTATAGACAATACAAAATCATAGAGATCTATCAAGATTATGTCAGTTCGTAACCCCAAAACTAACCCTGGAGTATTACTAATCCTTGTAACTTAATTTCAAAACCTCACGAGGTTTATTTCAAAATTCATAACTTATATATCGTTAGAATAAGGTTGACTTTAAAGTACATCATAACATATGTAGATTTCCATATGCAGATATGTTCTTTCATAGATTGTAAGGAAACTAT
>SEYY01005646.1:60000-72500 GCA_009176605.1 Armadillidium nasatum
AAGTGAACAGCATTCTCCTGAACATACTCCAACAACGAAATTACAGAAGAATTTTTTTTTTTATTCCAGTGGCAAAGGTTCGAGCAAGAACAACAACACAACTCATAAGAAAAATTCGTAAGACTGGAAACCCACGCAGGTTGTATGGTAGGCATGTGCAAAGAGCAATATGGTGATGAACCAATAATAATCTACAAAACCTTGTTAAGTCCACCTTAATGAATTCCATTTAAGGTTACCACCGAGCTTTTAGACAATAGTAGATAAGTCAGGTACTTAGAAAAGCAGGTTAAAGCCAACTGTTCAACAGGGATCGATGAATAGTTTTTCTCGGTTTACTCGGGCCTAAAAGAAATGGTACCATTCCTTCGGCCTGATTAGCAATGCTCATTAATAATTTACTTTAAGTATTCGAAAATAATGATGGGAAAAATACAACGGAGCTTTCACGAGATGAAAGACTAAGCCTGCAATATCATTCCTAATTTTACAAGGGAAAGAACACACCAATGTTACAAAATCATTTTACAGCTCAATGAAGTCTATAATACAGATCAATTATATTCCTCTCAAAAGTTAAATTACAAGAGCTACTGAAATTAGATAAGAAAATACAAGCTGAAAAACCAGAGTAGAAAGATGCTTGCAAAGTGAAAGAAATTTATCAATATTGTAGAATACAAGAAAGAAGTTGGAGGATCAATATGTCGAGAGTTAAATTTTAAATTAGGTTTAACACACAGACTGCTGGCAGTATGCAACTCGCGATCTTCCTTCCATTGGTCAGTAATCTTCTGAACTGACAAGTAATAAATACTTAAGAAATTTGAAAACCTTAGACAAAAACCTCAACTTCAAGCGTTGCTTCAATTACCTAATATAGATATCACCATCTCACTGGAAAAATTTTTAATCTAAATTTAAATTTAAAGATATGAAATGGAAATGGAATAATTTCTTTCACTAAACTTTTGCTTCTCAGGAAAGTTATAGAAAGAGTAAGAGCAAGAATAGCTGCCGCGATTTTGTTGTAAACTCTCAAGGTCAATCGATAGAAAAGGACAAATCCCTTTGTTTTAACACTTCGCCAATGCTATCTCCTGCTAGACTTAAACCTACAAAATAAAAATATAAAACCAGTAGTTGCCACATTTTTGTATCTCGAGTTTCGTTCGAAGTATCGAAAAAGAATAAAAAATAAACTATTGTACTTCAGATTTAATTCAATTTCTCATTGCTAAATTGAGTATAGTTTCATAATTTTTTTTATAAACTAAACATTCTTAAATTTGTAATAGAATCTCTTTTCAAATTCTGCTTCAAATTCCCAAATCATTTTTTAATGTTTAAACTGCGATCTTTATTTTACTTTTTCTATGACATGCGTAATGTTATGATTAAGTTTTAATATTACTTTTTGGAGGGTCAAATTTGGGATGTAACTTTAGGTCCCCCCCCCTCCTCCCCACTATTAATATGAACATTTTCAATTTATTTCTTTCTCTTATTCACTCGACTTTTATTCCTATTACTTTTCAATTCAGTCTTGTGGTACCGTTCCTATTAAATAAATTTTTTTTTTTACTATTGTTCCTGGATCTACGATTTTAAAACTTGTACCCTGAAGATTCACCAAATTATACTTAAAGCATACCTTTAATTTGAATAAAATCTTCCGAAGGCTTAAATTACATGGTATTGAAGCAATAATAGTAATAATAATAATCACTGATGAATATGAACATGCTGCTTCCTTGTCTGTAGCGGTTATGTAATAGGGCAACAGAGTTAGCACCTATTTAGATATTTGCTTTAAATACCTTAAAAGATTAGCATTGGAAACCAAATGCGCAGAGAAGGCTGGTTAATCAAGAAGTTTAATAGGTCAGATAGAGTAAGACGCTAGTCACACTGACAAGGTGTAGCCCTTACAGATAAAAATGTATTTACCATTTAAAACAGCACATATGAATTGAACTTACAAAAAATTAAACGTAAAAGAGAGAGAAAAAATTGATGATGATAATAAAAATAATAATAATGCTATTGAATTAAAATGTAGAGTCCTTTTTCTCATAAGCTCATTAAATCTTTTCTTATACTAATCTTTTTTTTTTTTTCACTTAAATCTATATAATACATCATGACTATTCCAAAAAGAATTGTTTTTTTGACGGAATGCTACTTCATTAATTTTGCACTACACTGGCGTGTGGTGAATGTGTGTTTTTCGTTTGTATCCTTCACGCGTTGTAAGTAACAATCAAGCGTGAAAAAAATCAGTAAGGAGGGTAGTTCTTCTCTTTTCCACAATGTCCATTTGATTTTCGAGATCGCCACGATCAGTCATCTCCGCCCTTTCGATCTTCCATGACAGGTTTTCAATCTCCGCTTCCAGCTGAGCTTGCTGGTATTCAAACTGGGAAGTGAATTTAAAAAAAAAAATTAGTACAATTTTGATAAGGATAGCAATGATGATGATATTAACAATTAATACTAATTAAAAATATCACCACCTACCAAATCTTTCCTAGAACCTGGCTCAAGGTAATAGGCAAAAGGATAGGTGTTTTGAAGGGTATATCGGCACCGTGCCAATAGATTAGCTGCATCAATCAGGTACTGCCAATCGATCCATGTTCCAGCATTAGACATGACCTTCTCCTGGATCCTCTTTCGAATCTTTGATAAAGTTTCTTCCTCTAATTTTAAACTTTTACTATGATTTTCCCACTAAGAAAAATAATAAATTATTAAAATCATACTTATATTATACCAAAATTTAATTAACGATCATAAAATGCTTAATATCGATCTGAAAACTTTGAAATGTTTAAGAATATTTAAGATAATAATACTATAACAGAATAAAAAATATATAGTATGGAAATCGAAGAGCAGATTTGTCTGTCAGTTATAAATTAGCAAAGTACAGCTTACATTGAAATTCATATTCACGATTCACAAAAGCTATGCGCTAAGCCATAAAAGTTTCAAATAGTATTCCTAAATAGAAAGATATGTAAATATTTTCTTCTTTTTAATAAAGTTAATACACGTTATTAATTATTTTATTACTTAATACTTTAATTAAAAAAATAACAAGAAAATGAAATTTTTTATAAAAAATATTTCCTGTAAGAAATTAGAAAATTAACTTGATTTATTTACCCACTCGAAAGCACCATTATTCAGATTTTTATAATTCTGCATTATTAATATATATATATATATATATATATATATATATATATATATATATATATATATATATATATATATATATATATATATATATATATATATATATATATATATATATATATATATATATATATATATATATATATATATATATATATATATATATATATATATATATATATATATATATATATATATATATATATATATATATATATATATATATATATATATATATATATATATATATATATATATATATATATATATATATATATATATATCAGAGGTAGGCGCGCAAGTTTTAAACTTTTGTGCGCAAGAGTGCATCTTATTACAAAATTGATAAATACCACCATTTGTCAAGCCATTCGGAACAAAGATGAATAATTAAAGAGAATTTTAATTGATTAGAAATCAATATGAAAATTAATATTTAAATAAAATAAACGAAAAGTATGAAGGAAATGACGTAAAAATACGTAAGGGAGCCAATAACTGCATTACAAAATATCATCTTTGGTGGAGGAGGGCGGGAATTTGGCGGGAAGTGAAGTAATAAAATATTATGTAACATTAATAAAAAATTACGCATATAATCAATTAAGTAATTGAATAAAGGAGTACTTAAGAATATCAAGTTGATCCACGCAATGCAGAGTCAACTCATTCAAGGGTACAAATTTGACCAAAATTGGTTTTGTAATTACAGAGATACCAAAGATAAGTCAAAAAATGTAACTAACGATTAATTAATTAATTAATTAAAATTTAGAGAAACCAAATATAATAATGTAATCTTTGTCATAGAGAGAATTCACTGTAGGAGTTTTGTGGCAATCAAAACCCTGGCTTGAAAGAAATTTAAACATTTAAAAAATGTAAGCCAATTTAATTAAGTTAATTATCAATTAATAATTGAAGGATCAGGGCTTAAAACATCGACTTTGGATATGCCCAAAGACTCAAGAACCTGAGAAAACAAGAAATAGAACGGTAGGAAAACTCAAAGGCCGAGTAAATTGTCTTTAAAAACGAATAAATAAATTTGGTATAAAATCTTTTAAGTACATAAATTTTCATTTGCAACGTCGAATTACACTATATGCCAACTCTTGTCTGTGTGTGTGTACAGCCTTTACATTTGCTGTACTTGAGCTGGTATGTATTCAATTAAAATTTCTCTCATTATTCAACGTTTCGATAAAATCAAAATGAACAAGCTGCTTGATAAATTAGATGAATAATAATTTTTCTCCATTTCCTTTGTCTCAACCTTACAGATTAATTTTCTTTTAATTATCATTAAACCCTAACGAAATATATACTACCAACCATATTTAACCAATGTCAACTTAGGGGTCCCACTCAAAGGGACTTTTCATGTAGTAAAATTGTAGGGAAATTGGCCACAACATTTTCATTTTATCTACATCCAATTTCAAGCATTTTACCAATTTGCTTTCTCTCACTAATAATTATAATACTACTACTACTAATAATAATATTTACCCTTTCATAATAATGTAGATATTTCTTAAGAGCTTCTCTGGCTTGTGCATGGGCGGATTCATGGGCGATGTTTGGGTTCTCTTTGTATCGTGAACACTCATAATATTCTGAGCCGTGAGTTTTCCAACATCCGAGACACATCCAGCAAAACCCGTGCTTACAGTTGTAACATTGCATGTGGTTGCACCCTCCATTTTTCTCAATGCAGATGTGGCACTTCGGGCACTGTTAGAAAACAAAATCAATATATATATATATATATATATATATATATATATATATATATATATATATATATATATATATATATATATATATATATATATATATATATATATATATATATATATATATATATATATATATATATATATATATATATATTATATATATATATATATATATATATATATATATATATATATATATATATATATATATATATATATATATATATATATATATATATATATATATATATATATATATATATATATATATATATATATACCTTAATGAAGGCTGGTTTTTGGTATAATATATAATAATAATAATAATAATAATAATAATAATAATAAAAATTACTTACATCTTTAGTATGAGCACTTATATAATTAGCAGTTTCGCTATCGTCAGCACATTTTGTCAGCCAACGTTTCATGGTATCACAATTGGTTGGGGCATGATATTCTCCTCCACATTTGAAACTAAATAATAATAATAATAATAATAATAATAATAATAATAATAATAAATAATATTATCAAAACATTTGTTTTTTTTTTATAGAATTAATCAGAATTTAAGTGTTTAAAAGAATTTCCCTATTTGCAATTTTAATTTCACTCATATTACCAGAACTAAATATTTTTTTTTTCTTTTTAAAGTAATGATGTCAATAAACACATTACTTTTTATTTTATTTTCAGTTTTATATCAATCCCTTACGCATTTCACTTGACGATTGTTAAAAAATCAAAAAAAATAAATAAATAAATAAAAAACACTCAAAATATATCTCAGTCTTATATACTCATTTTACTTATTAGTGATTGTCAAATTTTTTCCATTTACTAAAAAATTTGTGCTTGTTTTTCCATGTTTTACAGTAAAGTCCCCTAATATCTTCAGTCATTCTAGCTAGTGTACAATATTGAATATTGTACACTAGAAAGTATCCTCTAATTCATTAATACAGAAAATACTAAAATCAGAAAAGTTTCAATAGTGTTCCCTGAAACTCATAACACATCTTTCTTTATTAAATTATCAATTCTTTACCACAACATTAAACTAAATACTTGACCCATAAACGATAAACTTAATAAAAAATCTAAATGAAATATCAACTAACAAACTTGTAATGCAACTTGTACGTACAATGCTTAAAAATTTCCAAAATTTGTTAAATAAATTTTATTTTCATAAGATAATGATAACGGAACAAATATAATTTCATGAACCTTAAAAAATTGAATACAAATATTGCTTACTACTTTAAGTTAAGTCTTTAGTTACTAAGTATCTGCATACCCATTTATAAATCCTAGTATCAAATTCACATTATTTTTTTTTTTTTCAAAAAGAAAACTCAAATAATAGTAATGATAAGTCAAAATTAATGTTTCTACATTTAACTTCAATTGCTATTTCGTTTCTTAAACTATTTTTTTTATTTTTTTATTTTTTCAAAGTGATACACAAATTTAAATTTATTAATTACATTAACACACAAAATGTTAATTTAATTCTTTAAAATAATTACTCAACCCCACCTTGTAAACCAAACAATCACTACCTTCAAAATAACTCATTGTTCTAACAAACAAAAACATTAACAAATGTTATTAAAGACTGGGAAAAATAATAATGTTCTCCATAAAAATACTCTGCACTTTTGGTTTTTTTTTTTTATTCTTCGTCTCTAAATACTCAATTTATTCACAAAAATATACGTGTAACTCTTCCAACTAATAGATGTAAAACGAAGAAATAATGGTAAAGCTATAAATTTAAGTACAGAAAAAAATATATTAAATATCATAATAATTTTGATAGTAATAATAATTAATAAAAATTAAAATTACCCTAATTAAAAAATTAAATTAATAATAATTAAAATATAGCTTAGAAAACTTTCAGTAGGCAAGTAACCTAGTACTGATAAGAATTATTTATATATAATATATACTTAAGAGGAATCAGCCAACTTAAAGGATATTTCCCATGATTAATTTTTAAATAAAATTTCTTTTATCAATCAAGATAAGTTGAATTCTATGAAATTGTATGACCAACTAAATGAGAATTCCAATATAACGAACCAGATGTTATTTGTATACCAAAAACATTAAAAATTAAAAACCTCAAATTTATTTTAACGACTTGTTTAATAATATTTAAAAACAATTTTTTTTCCTTTACAAAGTAATAATTTTTATTTAGCTTTAACTGTGTAGAAATGGCCCAATGTTGATTCAACATTTTCTGTCAAAAATTAGTCTGAGGACATACTCTTTATGTTTGCCTGGATCCTACTGAAATATTTAAAGATAGTTAAGACTAAATGGCTTAAAAAGAGCAATTTACCAAAATCTTGATTTGCAATGATTACATATAACTCTCTTGGCTTTGCAATCCTTTGCCCTTACTACTATGTTGCAATTTGGGCCTGGACAGAAGCGAAGTTCTGGGTGAGATCTGACGTAGTCAACAAAAGCGTACTGATGATACTTTTCCCTTAGTCTTGAACAGGATAAAAGATTTACTACAAAATCTTCAGGGGTCAAAATGGCACATTTATTTCCCATACACTGAATGCCTATATGATAAAAAATGGTAGAATGTTTGATCTGATTTTATAGGAAAAAATATTAATACTCGAATCTGAAATGATGATTTTTGCAAAGAAAATTTATTTATATACATATTTATATATTTATAAAACATATTTATAAAACTATTGAGAACTTGAAATATGAATTCCTGAAATAATTTCAATCATTACCTTCTTACAGTATATTTAAGTCTTAATTAAAAATCATACTCTTTTAACTCACTTATTAATATATAAAAGATCAAAACTATTGAGAACTTGAAATAAAAATTCCTAAAAGCATTTCAACCATTACCTTCTTACAGTATATTTAAGTCTTAATTAAAAATCATACTCTTTTTAACTCACTTGTAGACATGCCACTGCTGATTTGGACTTTGAAATGCATAGACCAACATTTGTTACAAAAAGAGTGATTGCACGATAAGTAACTTAATTTATCACTGGACGAAGGCATCAAACACACAGGACAACAAAAGGACGAGTCACTATCGCTACCAGGACTATTGCTACCAATGGTAGTGAGAGTAGTAGCACTACTACTACTACTGCTGCTACCACCGATATAACTCGATGATGTGGAAGGGTTTGAGGACCCAGCAACATTGGAATTAGGGGGTTTAATTTGGCACGATGTTAAAAGCTCTTCCGAATTTGCTCGATAACGTGAAACAATTAATGGAATATTCCAACCCATTAAATGAAGGAGAACTTTAGCTAAGGAAGGGGTAACCTGAAAAATAAACATACAGGAAGTTTTGAGATGAAGTTCATAGGCAAAGACAACTTACACTCTAAAAAATAATATTTTCATTTAGAAAATACTAAAAGCAGTTAATTTATAATAGTAGTTAGTAAAGATTTCTAACAGTTTGATTTTAATACCAACTAACGAGTACAATATACCTTCCTTTTAAAAATAATTTTTTCATACGTAAAATACTAAAAGCAGTAAATTTATAATAATAGTTAGTAAGGAATTCTAACAGCTTGATTTTAATACCAACAAACAAGTACAATATACCTTCCTTTAAATAATAATTACAAACCATTTAAGATCGGAAAAATTAACAAAGTTTTATGAACAACATTAATTTAAAGAAAATGTTAAAAACTGCTAAACCTGAATAGCATTTGATAATTGTTCCACTGATTCATTAAGTAAGCGTTCAACTTCTGTGTCAGTGAGACATGAGTATTCAAAATATTCTGGATCTGTTAAACGAGGATCTACATTATCACCATCTCCATCATGATCGCAGCCATAATAATCTGCATAATCCTCTTCACTTTGATCCATTTCTTCATCCGACATCTAATAAATAAAAAATTTGGTACACTTTTAATACAAAATTGCACACAAAAATTTACAGTAAATGTACTTAAAAATTTTAATTTCATAAAATTCTGCAATAGATATTTAAAATTTTCTTAAGATTTTCTTTAGTCTTGTAAGTAATTTTTTTGAATCACTTGTAATTTACTTTAATGTTGATAAAATCTAATTAACAATATATATATATATATATATATATATATATATATATATATATATATATATATATATATATATATATATATATATATATATATATATATATATATATATATATATATATATATATATATATATATATATATATATATATATATACTTAAATAATAAGTTTCAAAATTTTTAAACCTACCTTTATAATTTTATTTTTAACTGGCTTCAGAAATTTAATTTTATAATTTTTATAATTTAAATATAAACGTAACTTTGAAAAATCTCAAGTTTTAGTCTTTATATTTATTACCATTTATACAAAATAAACTGACTAAATTAACAATCAGTATTTTATTGTCAATTAAAACTTCATCTGAAAAGAAAAATTAAATAATTAGAATTTCAGTTTTTTTAAGTTCAATACTAGCTGTAATGTGTTAAAAATAAGTACTGTGATGCTTAAGTGTTGCAAAATAGAAGAAGAAGAAAAAAAAAAAAAATTCACACAAACATTTTTAAAAATAAAAATAAAAAATAAATTAGTCTGCTAGTTCAGATAATATATTTAATTACTTGTCCAACTATATTACCTCTAGAAAAAAATTTTAATACCAAAATATTTTTTTGCTGTCATGGGAAAAATTTGAAATAATTAAAAATTTTCCCCATGTTCAGCAGCCAAATGGTTGAGTATTAAATATTTTTTTTTCCCCCAAGGTTGTACAGTTGGAACAGATACAAATATTTTATTTAGAAAGTTTATTTTTGTATACCCAACCAGTTTGCTACTGCACATTGAAAAAAAAAAAAAAAAAAAAATTTAAAATTTTTTTTCATAGGTTGTATAGTTTTTAATTTAGAAATTTTTTTTGTATACCCAACCATTTTTGCTGCTAAATTTGGGAAAAATTTACAAAAGCAAAACTTTCCATGCATATCAAAATTATTGAGGTGGCAAAAATTTGTTTTAAATAATAAATGAGTATATAGACCAACTATGCAACCTCTGAAAATTTCAAGAACTTTGAAATTGCTAGAAAAAAATGTTATGCTCCCCCCCCAAAATTTTTTTTTTGAATTTCATATTTACGACTATTTGTGGCCAAATAAATTTTTTAAACAGCAGACATAAAAAATACAATAATTATCAAAATAAATGATTTAAATATGGACAGGTCAATTATCAAGTCATTTTGACAAAGGGAAATGTACTGATAAATTTGCTCCCAAACATAGTTATTTTGTTTAGCTTCAAATTTTGTTTGGGATAATTAAATAATAACAGTCTTACACAGTTGTATTAAAAGCACTACTGTATAATTATTTAAATAATATGCAATAGTAAGTTTTACTCCATGCGAAGTGATTTGCTTTCTCTCCCAGTTTAATTTTTTCATCACCTTCAATTTTTAAAAAATATTTAAAAATTTTAATGTGATGTGCATATTTTCATATACTTTATTTGAGAACTATTCACAATGGTTCATATTTCTCAAAAATTTCCACGAGATTGTCCTTGAGGAGGAAGAGGTTAGGCAATAGAACTCTCATTTACGCATCTTTCTCATCCTGCAACATATCCAGCCTAACAGCAATAGGCGTTATTATTTCGATGTACTCAGCAATAACCTCTATCAGTTTTATTAAATACTGGAAGACAAGGCTTTTGTTCCACACAAATGTTTGATTTATGTCATGCTACCATCAAGGTTCTTAAGCAGGTCTTTCATAGAATTGTATAGGAAGTTCCAGCGAGTAATACTTGGTGCTTTAAGCTTTGTTCCCAACTCCTTCTTAGATTCTCGCAGCAGTTGAAGTTTTCTTATTTTGGGCATTCAACAATGTCTATGCTTTGGCAAGTGTCTTATTAAATTGATCCTTGGCATCAGAGGACCAGCAAGGAACTTTTGAAACATCTCTAGTAGCCAAGATGTTTAATGTGTGGGAAATGCAACAGCGATGTTTAAGTAGGCTAAGGGCATCATGTTCTTCAAGCAAATTTTCTAGCTGGAGAGGTTTTGTCAGGAGAATCTCTGGCTCACTAATTTGCTTAATCTCTTCAGGCATAACCACTATCTCTGGAATCAGTACCTGCTTTCTTCCTCTTCGTCACCCGTTTCTGCATGAGCATTCACCTGAAAGGCTGCACAGAAATCTGCACAGTTATCTGTTGTAATGCAGACAACCTGAAGATAAAAAATTTTTTTTAATTTAGTACTTTCCTTATTAATTTGAAGTTATTCATTTTTTTCAGTATTACGTTATTATTTCATATTGATTTTTACTGACTATATGATCAATGCCAAATTGTTGATTGATATATATCGATATTGATATTTTTTTTCAATAATATTGAAAAAAATTTGATGATATTTTTCTGCCTATATATTGATATTTTATCCTTAGTATCGAATCAACAAAATTATTTTTTTTTTTAATTTAAATGTTTTGAGCAGTTTTCTTTTTCTTTCTTTTTTAAATAAAATAACATTTAAGCAAAAGGTGTGTATTTTTCAAGCGTGTCCAAGTTGCATGATGGGAACATTTTGTCTGATTCAGGAGGAGGAAGGAAGTAGGTCAGATCATACAAGAGAACAAGTAGAGGTCTTTAGGCATATTATAGGGGAAAAATTTTTTTCATAAAATATACCTACAGCATATTTTACTTTTCAAATTAGATATTTGTAAAAAGTAATGAAAGTATCCTATATATTACTGGACAATACTAGTTTTGATGTTAAGGTTAAATCTTTAATTAAATTTTAATGTAATCTGAAATTAGAAATGTTTAAGCTTATATACGAAGATTTTCTACTTTATTTAAAACTTTATTTGAAGCTTTATTCCCTATGTAAAATCACCTCCACTGATAATTCAGGGCCATGATTAGTGTTTACTTTAAAAAAAGAAATATATATATATATATATATATATATATATATATATATATATATATATATATATATATATATATATATATAATATTATATATATATATAATATATATAAACGATATTTTTTAAACCAATATTATCAAGGCAATTAGAAATTTTTAAAATATCGATTATCAATATTTTTTATATATCGGCATCCCTAGTTTAAGTTTTAACTTTTAATTAAGCTGTACCGCATAAAAGTAATTAAATTTGGCTGATTAAATAAGAAAAAATATAAGCCCAATTATTTTTTAAGAAAAATGATGAAGCACTATTTTCAAAAAACTTGAGCAAAATAGCAAATTATTTAGATAAGAGCGCAAATTTGCACTCTTAAAAATATATATATATATATATATATATATATATATATATATATATATATATATATATATATATATATATATATATATATATATATATATATATATATATATATATATTAGGTTAAGAAGTCTGACCATTTGATATATCAATATTTTTTTTATTGATATTTTGAAATTTCAAATTTTATTGATATTTT
>SEYY01005646.1:77500-82500 GCA_009176605.1 Armadillidium nasatum
TTTAGTTTATTACCTAATATCTGTCTTTCGTTCTTCAATTTATCACCAGTTATTTCTAAGAAAGTTTTGCGTAATATATATATATATATATATATATATATATATATATATATATATATATATATATATATAATATATATATATATATATATATATATATATATATATATATATATATATATATATATATATATATATATATATATATATATATATATATATATATATATATATATATATATATATATATATATATATATATATATATATATATATATATATATATATATATATATATATATATATATAAATATATATATATATATATATATATATATATATATATATATATACTTCAAGCATTACCTGTCTTCTGCAACTCAAAAGCATTCATTAGATCATAGACTAAGTATCTAGACAATGCTTGAATGCTATCAGCATTCAGCATTGACAGTCTTGAACTTTTGCTTCCCAGTTAGTAAATCCTGCAGCTGCTCTAATTAATCTGTCTTCCTCTCATAAGGTCGTTTTCTTGAACCTTTCTGATTTAGTAGAGCCCCGTCTGATATTCAAAGTTATATCATTTATTGGAAATCCTTATATATATATATATATATATATATATATATATATATATATATATATATATATATATATATATATATATATATATATATATATATATATATATATATTTGCTTTAAAGTAGATAAAACAAACTATGGGCTTTCAAAATATCCGATAAGCTAAGAAAATCTTTAGAATAGCAACACTTAACTTTTGAATGGACTTTGTTTTGTAACGTTTGCAATTGTATTGTTTTAACAAAACCTCATTTGTTGCCAGAAATTGTCGTCCGAAAGATGAGTACCCATTTTATATTACTATTTTAAATATTTTTGTCAATTGTAGATATTTATATATGCTTTTTATCCTTAGGGTAGGAATTTTAGAACTTTGTTTGAGAAATTAGGTCCTTTACTTGACATTTAACTTGATCCCTCTTTTTATGTTTGCTATTTGAATTAAACTGACTATTGATTATCTATCGGGTTGAATTAATGAATTACTTTTAACTTCAATTTTGTATTTGACGTGATATTTACTATTTTAAAAGATGCCAAATATTTTGAGTAGAGTTTGAGAGTTCTTGCTTTATTTGGGTTGAAAGTGTTATATTCCTACTTTGTAATTATATTATATTTGTTATATTCCTATTTTAACATCAAAATTTTTTGGCCTTTTTGGCGTAAAGATTATTCCCAACACACTGATACCAATAGTAATTTTTTTACCCTTGTAGCCTGTATGATCTGTCGGTCTTCATTTCGATTGGTTGGCTTGACACTTAGTATTGTATCTGGTAATTGTGATTATGATCTTATCTAATCGTTTCCATTTTGTGCTTAATATCCATATGTCATTTCGAATAACATTCCACTCCATAAGAACATTTTAAAAATAAGTGGGAATTTTCAGAGAAAAATACTCAGTCTACCAATAATGCTCTAAGATGCTTTTTTTCTCCTTTGAACTTCATATGCCTGTTTACAGTTTGGAGAATTATTTATCCAAAGTAAATTTATTCATCAACATGTTCAAGGAAATAGATGTTACTTATTATTTGTTGGAAACGCACCCGCCTAATGAACATTACTCTAGTTTTACCTATGTTCATACTTAATCCTTGTTACCTTTCTTATAAATAAGCACCACATAAGCAATTTTCCAATCCTTAATTTAAAGTATATATATATATATATATATATATATATATATATATATATATATATATATATATATATATATATATATATATATATATATATATATATATATATATATATATATATATATATATATATATATATATATATATATATATATATATATATATATATATATATATATATATATATATATATATATATATATATATATATATATATATATATATATATAGGGTGGTTAAATTGTATGGGCCGATGTTGATGTGAACCACACCTAAACGTCAAGTTTTTTACTGCATTTCATTTGACTTTTTTCAATTTCAGACTTACTCAATTTGAACCATGGAAAGATACACAATGGAGCAACGTGTTAAAGTTATTCAGGCTTATTATGAAAATGGGCGTTCAAATCAAAATGCATATCGTGCACTTCGTGATTTTTTTGGTCAATTTAATCGTCCAAATGTGCGTACAATCGGAAAAATCGTGAAAAAATTTGAGCAAACCGGGTCTGTAGGAGATTTGAAAAGACCAGTGCATGCTCGTACAGCTCGTACTGCAGAAAATATTGCTGCTGTTCGCGATAGTGTGGCTGAGGAGCCATCCACTTCAACTCGTCGTCGTGCCCAACAATTGCACCTCTCACGCTCGTCGTTGATGAACATTATGCATAAAGACTTGCATTTAAACGCTTACAAGGTGCATTGACTCAAGAACTAAAGCCTCTTGACCATACAAAACGTCGTCAATGGTCAGAATGGTGGCAAGAAATGGCAACAGTGGATGATCAATTTTCGAGGAAAATCATCTTCAGTGATGAGGCACATTTTCACCTCAGTGGATTCGTCAATAAGCAGAATTGCCGCATTTGGGCGAATGCTAATCCAAGAGTGATTGTCGAAAAACCAATGCACCCACAAAGAGTGACTGTTTGGTGTGGTTTATGGGCTGGCGGCATCATCGGGCCGTATTTTTTCCAAAATGAGGCCGGTCAGGCAGTTATGGTGAATGGTGTTCGCTATCGTGAGATGATAAACGAACTTTTTATGGCACGAATTGGAAGGTATGGATGTGGACGATATGTGGTTTCAACAGGACGGTGCCACTTGCCACACAGCTAACGAAACAATGGCTATTTTGCGCGACAAATTCAATGGCCGTGTTATCTCACGTGGTGGCGATGTCAATTGGCCGCCAAGATCATGTGATTTGACACCGTTGGACTTCTTTCTTTGGGTTATTTGAAAGAAAAGGTGTACATCGATAAGCCAGCAACAATTCAAGAGCTAAAGGATGAGATAATTCGGCACATTAACGGCATAGAACCCCAATTATGCCTCAGCGTCATCGAAAATTTGGACCATCGGATGGAGGTGTGCCGCCGAGGTCGCGGCGGCCATTTGGCCGATATTTTGTTCCATACATAATTGAACCATACCATATTATCATAATAAAAAGAAATGACAATAAATTCCTAAGTAATTTGTGTTTTATTCAAAATCAACATCGGCCCTTAAAATTTAACCACCCTATATATATATATATATATATATATATATATATATATAATATATATATATATATATATATATATATATATATATATATATATATATATATATATATATATATATATATATATATATATATATATATATATATATATATATATATATATATATATATATATATATATATATATATATATATATATATATATATATATATATATATATATATATATATATATATATATATATATATATATATATATATATATATATATATATATATATATATATATATATATATCCTCTGGTGGGAAAAGGCCGAAGGCCCACCAATAAACACCAGAGTTGGGGAACAGTCGGAAATCTGGTCGCTAATGGCCGACCTGACCCGATATACGGAGTTTAAAGGGTGCAAGTCAAAGGAAGTTGGGAAAATAGATAAAGGGAGTGCATTCCAGACTTTACCATTAGAGTACATGTGAGATTGAGCATATCGATTAAGTTTGGGGTCGGAGAGTTGGAAAGAGAAAGGATGAGACTGTGTAGAAAGTCGTGTTGCAAGAGCCCTTCTCAATGGAGTAGGTATGCGACGTGAGAGTTCAGAAGAGCAATGCTCATTGTAATAGCGATAGTATAGAGAGAGAGTGACGCAACAGTTCGACGAGCAGAAAGAGATTGGAGAGAGTTAGTAAGAGCAAAAGAGTTTAAAAGACGAAAAGCCCTAGACTCCACCTTTTCGAGGAGAGCTGGATGTGTGGAAAGACCTCAAATGTGTGAGGCGTACTCCATACAGGGGAGAACAACACCAGTATAAAGAGCAGGCAACTGGGGTGGCGTAAAAAGCTCCGAAGGCGCCTCAGAACATCCAACCTCTTAGAAGCTTGTTTAGAAAGAGAATTGATGTGATCTTTCCAAGAAAGATCACGAGAAAATGAAACACTGAAAATATTGAGGACAGATGAAGGTTTGAGTCGATTATTTTCGAAGAAGATGTCATAGTTGCGTGGAAGGTTGTGTCGAGTAGAAAGATGGAGAAATTGAGTTTTTGAGGCATTGAAAACCACCATGCTTTCTCTGCCCCAGTTTGATATAAGATAAAGAGGTCAGTTGCTCCAAGGCCACCTTTCTTGCATCAATTAACTGTTGATGGGGGGGGCATCTTTCAAATTGAAAGGAATAATGAAGTGTGGAGCCATCTGCATAAGAGTGGATAGTAGACGAAGTAATAGAGAGAATTTCATTGATGAAAATTAGGAAATGAGTTGGGATAGTATAGTTCCTTGAGGAATAACATTATTTATAGATTTAAAGGTAGAACGATGACCGTCTACAGCGGTTGCTATAGAACGACCGGAAAGGATATTAGAGAGAAGACCTCAGAGAGGAGGATAGATTCCGAAAGAGAGAAGTTTGCAAATTAATGTTTTGTGCCAGACTCTATCGCCACAGCGAAAGATTTACCGAAATCCCGAGGATTAGAGAACCAAATGTCAGAAAGAAGGGAAAGAAAATCACCAGTAGAGCGTTCTTTACGAAAGTCATACTGGCGATCAGAGATAAGATTAGAAGAATTAAGGTGTTTCCAAATCTCCCTGTTAACGCCTTCTTAGTGTTAATCTCAGAGAGAGCAGAAATGACATCTTTAGAATGCATTACAATATTAGGCATAAATGAGTTGGATGCGTTTGGAGGAGGAGGAATAGCTCCGTAGTCATCTAAGGTAGAGTTAGAGGCAAAAGTTTGAGCGAAGAGTTCAGCT
>SEYY01005647.1:0-27500 GCA_009176605.1 Armadillidium nasatum
ACCTATGTATATCTATTCATATCAAGTATGTCTTTTATGTATTTTCACCTTATTCATACATTTTATATTCTTATATTTGATAGATTAGTATAAAATTTCATATATTTTATATTAATATACTTAGCAAAGCTCTGTTGTTTCAGGTAAAACCCACAGTCCGGAGTGTGAATTCAAGCAAGAAACAGAAAATCTCTGTTGCTGATATTACTCATGAGTCAATGGAACGCATAAAGTCCAATATGGATAGACATACTTACACCGTTAGAATCAGAGATGTAGATTTCTTTAATGGATGAGAGAGGTCTTGAAGAATCATTTAAAATGGTAGTCACTGAAGTGGTTGATGAAATTCTGAGAGATTTAGACTACGACTCCGCTACTATGAGGGTTGGTATCAACTTCACCTTTCAACGATGGAGCGCCTCGTAGTCATCAGTATTATGTCAATATCGCTTGGACGGATGTAGCTGCTGACAATACTGTAGCAGAAATGATGCGACGATTGGAAGGATCTTTCCAATCAGGAGATAAAGCCACTTTCTCTAAATTTAAAGTTGTTGCTACTGTATTCCGTATGGCTAAAGGGAATGGCGAAACAGATACTCCGAACATTGGTAAAAACACTCATATATTAATACCAATGAACATTTCTTTCGAGAGCGGTAAAATTCCTAAAGTTCATCTTAAGGAGGGGCCTGTAGGGTGTGCTTTCAGAGCAGTTGTACTGTATAGAAAAACAGTACGTGAAGGCAAGTTAGCTAAAGGTATGAGTTCTGGTACTATTAGAGAAGGCTGCAAAGAAACTAGCAAAGTCCTGTGGCATGGAATATACAGACCCTTTCATTGCTACTGATTTCGAGAAAATTGAGAAGGTTGAAAAATGTAGGATCATCGTATTTGCCCCTGAAGGTAAAAACGTGAAGATTCTGTATAATCCAGCGAATAAAGATCGAAATGATCCTCTATATATTATAGGGTATGAAAAACCTGTGATCATTATGGGTGTCGAAATGCCTGAATGCCTCGTAGTCATCAGTATTATGTCAATATCGCTTGGACGGATGTAGCTGCTGAAATACTGTAGCAGAAATGTGCGAATTGGAAGGATCTTTCCAATCAGGAGATAAAGCTACTTTTCTAAATTTAAAGTTGTTGCTACTTTATTCCGTATGGCAAAACAGATACTCCGAACATTGGTAAAAACACTAATAAATGAACATTTCTTTCGAGAAAGCTAAAATTCCTAAAGGGTATCTTAAGGAGGGGCCTGTAGGGTGTGCTTTCAGGCAGTTGTACTAAATAGAAAAACCGTACGTGAAGGCATTAGCTAATAACATAGATTCTGGTACAATAAGAAAGCTGCAGAGAAACTAGCAAAGTCTTGTGGCATGGAATATACAGATCCTTTCATTGCTACTGATTTCGAGAAAATTGAGAAGGTTGAAAAATGTAGGATCATCGTATTTGCAAGGAAAAAACGTGAAGATTCTGTATAATCCAGCGAATAAAGATCGAAATGATCCTCTATATATTATAGGGTATGCTATATAACCTGTGGAACGGAATTTTCACTTACTGCAATAATAGCAATAACACTGGACTGTGATCATTATGGATGTCGGCAATGCCTAAATGATAAATGCCGAGGATCTGCAGGTCATAATGGACATTTCATTGAATGTAAAGATTGTAACTGCTGTTTTGACAATCACACTGCTAACAAAACATGTAAGAAAATTAAAAATTGCCAACTTTGTCTAACACAAATAAAGATGGATCGTAAAGAACAATTTAAACATGATTGTACAAAATCCTTCTGCAAAGTGTGTAATGAAAAATATGAGCCTAAAGAAGATGAATATCATATTTGTTATATGAAGAAAAAGGAGAAGAAAAAGAATAAGAAAAAAGATAATATTCCAGACACATTCACATGCTATTACGATATAGAGACTTTTCAACAAGATAAAGGAACAAATAATAAAGGTCGCAAAATAATTGAAATGATTCCTTACTTATTGGTATGTCAGATGATATGTAATTTGTGCACGGATAAGGAAGGAGAAAATGTATGTAATCATTGTGGTCCTAGAACAAGAGTATTTGATCTAGAAAATGGTAAAGGACCTACCGATAAGTTTATAGATTTTTTAATGAACTTTTCCAAGAATAGATCTAAATCAAAAGTAGTTGTGACTGCTCATAATGGTGGAAAATTTGATCACCAGTATGTCTATGCCTCTCTATTAACTCACCCTAATACTAATGCTATCAGTAGTGATCCAATAAAGAGAGGGAACAAGATCATCTCTATGGGATCTAATGGTAATATCGTTTACAGAGATACGTTATTGTTCACCCCTTGTGCTCTGAAGAACATGCCTAAATGTATGGGTATCACTGATCAAGGTGTTTCTAAAGGATTCTTCCCCTATACATTTTTAAATGAAGATCAATTGAATTATAAGGGCCCGATTCCTCATAAAGGTTTCTTTGAAACTAAAAAAATGTCTGCTGATGAAAAACAAGAATTTGAAGAATATTACACAAGCTTTCAAGACAAAGAATATAATATTTTTGAAGAATGCAAGAAGTACTGTATCACAGACGTAAATGTATTAAGACGATGCTTTGAAAAATTCAGAGCAAATTTTATTAAAGCTTTCGATATAGACTGCTTAGCTGACTGCTCAACAATTGCGTCTCTATGCTTCACCATCTACAAGAATGTATTTATGCCTGAAAAGAAAATCACCATTCTAAGTAGAGAGAACAGTAAACCTTTTACTTATGAAGCTATTAAATGGATAATATATCAGGAAAAACTCAATAACATAAATATAAGGCATGCTCGTAATGGTGGAGAGAAAGGTTTTAAAATTAAAAATAGTTGGTTATATCCTGATGGCTTCGGTTATGTCAATGGTGTGAAAACAGCCTTTTTGTATCATGGATGTGCATGGCATGGTCATAGAGGTTGTGATAACGGTAAAGGTACGCTTCATAAAATTTCAGCTGAAGATAGATATAATATCACAATGAAAAAAGAGCAATTATATAAAGAAGCTGGTTTCAATGTTGTAAGAATATGGGAGTGCGAATGGAAGATTCAGAAAACTTTAACCATTCAGGATCCTGATCATATCGACAAAGACATAACTATTGGTGCATATGCTAATCGTATCAGCAACGATACAGTTAATAATAGACTCGTAATAGATGACTCTTTATTCGGTGGTCGAACTGAACCATTTGTTTATTACTATCCGCCTACTGAAGGCAAAAAGATCATGTATCAGGACTATACGTCGCTCTACCCTTTCGTTCAGAAACGAATGAAGTATCCCTGCGGACCCCCTGAGAAACTTGTAGGGGACAAAGTACCCAACATTGAGACATTCAAGAACGGTCTCAACAATGAATATTTCGGTGTTTCATTTATTAAGATTCTTCCACCTCAGGATTTAGACATCCCCGTTTTACCTGTGAGAATTGATAAAAAATTAATATTTCCTCTTTGCTTTACATGTGCAAAAGAAAACTGCCAGAAATGCACTCATAATGAAAATGAAAGATCTATCGAAGGTGTATTTGCTACACCCGAAATACAACTAGCTCTTAATATGGGTTATAAACTTCTTAAGATTTTCGAAGTTTGGTCGTTTAAAGAAATGGAGTACCTCTTTGAAGATTACGTCAATTATTTCCTGAAAATTAAGACGGAGGCTTCAGGACTTCCTAACGGTATTCATGAAGAAGATCCTGACTTTGAGAAAAAATTAAAAGAATTCGTACGTCTTTTCAAAGAAAAAGAAGGTGTTGAACTTGACGTAAACAATATCAAGAAGAACCCAGGCATGCGTTTCATAGCGAAACTGTGCCTCAATTCATTATGGGGTAAATTCGCACAAAATACACCTGTTCGTGAGGATAAAATATGCACTAGCGATAAGGAAGTGTGGGAATTAATCAATCAATGCGATATTGACGTTCTCCAGGTGATACCTATTGGATCAAAATATGTTGTAACTACATCGAAAAACAATTTGTCTGAACGTTCTTCAACGGCAACAAACATTCCTATAGCATCATTCACCACTGCTTACGCCCGCATTAAATTATACGAACTCTTAAATAAAGTCGAAACATAGGGCACTTATATTGCTATACAGATTCGTGTATTTTTGTACGCAGGGGAAAATGATGAAGTTCCCGAAACAGGAAACTTCTTAGGTGAACTGACAGACGAGATATCAGATTACGGGAAGGGGTCATATGGAGAATCTTTTGTATGCACAGGCCCAAAATCATATGCTGTTAAAATACGAACGAAAGATGGTAACCTTAAACATATTGTTAAGGCAAAAGGTCTTACCATCAATGAAGAGACAAGAGATATCATTAATTATGAAAAATTACTGGAGTTAGCTCTTGAAAAGTGCTCGGAGAAAGATACCAGTCACGACGAATCATTATACGATGACATCAAAGACTCTGATGTCACTGTCAATGCTGTGAATAAAATACAAATAGACTATGTTGATGACGATGATACTGAATTACCTCGCAAGAATGACTCAAGAATAAGTGAATCTTCAATTCCTAGCACTAACTTAAACAGAAGTGGCCGAGAAAGAACAGTCTACAATGTACCACATAAAGTTTTCCAGCCAGGAAAATTAGGTGGAGTCAGTCTTGTGACAGGGACAAAAGTGATGAAATTTACCGCCAACAAAAGAATTTCAGTAAAAACTCCTGTCGAACAGTCCCTTATGGTTTTAAGGGGCATATAGTTACCTTTGTAAATATATATATATATATATATATATATATATATATATATATATATATATATATATATATATATATATATATATATATATATATATATATATATATATATATATTTTTTTTTTTTTTTTTTTTTTTTTAAATAAAATAAAAAATATATTTTATTACCCTTTTATTATTGTCTTCATTTATGTATATGTTATATGTGTGTGTGTATGTGTGTATATTTGTATTTATGTATATAATATATATATATTATATATATATATATATATATATATATATATATATATATATATATATATATATATTATAATATATATATATTATTTATATTTTATTATTGTCTTCATTTATATATGTATGTGTGTGTGTGTGTGCATGCTCGTTGTTTGTTTGTATGTATATATATATATATATATATATATATATATATATATATATATATATATATATATATATATATATATATATATATATATATATATATATATATATATATATATATATATATGTTGGATGAGTTCTTATGTTTTACATGCTCTAGTATTTCACAACGTAAAGACACAAACATTAAGTTCTTAAAATATTAATTGAAAATAGAAAAATTAAAAATTGAAAACTAAAAATTAAGAAATTGAAATAAATATAAATTGTTAAAAGAAAAAAAAAATTAAAATTTAAAATTAAAATAAAAAAAAAATAAAAAAAAAAAAAGGAATAAAAAATATTTTAAAAAATTTAAAATTTTTTTTTTTTTTTTTTAAAAATTTATTAAAAAAAAAAAAAACGTTTATTATATTATTACATTACTTTATTATTAAATTAAAAGAAATAATGTTATGGAAGTATGAAACAATAAATAATATCAGCAAAAAGTATACAACGATAATTGGATATTCTATCAAATTGTTTGAACATAAGTTAAGGTAATGAGGCTTCTTCCACATATATTCATATAACCATCAGGTTTAAAATAACAAACTATAACATTTTAACTGGATTATGTTAGAACCAGTATGTGCTGCTTGAAATATAAGGTTAAATATTAAATCGTTGTCTGGCAACTTTAATATGATATGTATATGAAAAATTATATATCAACAAAGATATAATAGTTTGGGCAAAATCTCGTAACATCTTATATATATGCATGTCTTAACATTTATTGTGCTTCCCGGCATTCAAAATCGGGAGGGGTTGCAACATCTCGTACGTACACGTCAAAGAAAGTCTCACAAAAGAAAGAACAGGGGAGGCCCATCCAGAAACAAGGAAGCTCCGTCTTCCAAATCACAGAGGAACAAGGAAGCTCCGTCTTCCAAAACAAGGCAGCTCCGTCTTCCATCCATCCAGAAGGGGACTCCGTTCCCTTCCAAAACACGGAAGCTCCGGCTTCCATCCATCCAGGAAAGAACAGAGGGGGCTCCGCTCCCCTCCAGGAAGGATCAGGAGGGCTCCGACCCTCCTTCAACATCAAGGAAGCTCCGATTTCCTTCGAGTATAGACCCTCAGCAAAATAATGTGAGATCGTACAGGTTGCCAGATTTAGGTACTTTTCGACAGAATCTGGCACCTGCCGAAAGCGCCCCCTTACTACTTATATATATATATATATATATATATATATATATATATATATATATATATATATATATATATATATATATATATATATATATATATATATATATATATATATTATAAGCAATAAGTGTGTTTGTATGTGTGGTCTTCTTTGGGTGATTTGATTTCTAGTATGGTGTATGGATATTTTGGATATTAAAGGTTGGGTAAACTTTCTTGCGAATTTCTTTTGTTGAGATCTATTAGCTCGAAGGAGATTTTTTTTCTGGATGGGAAGAATGTTTTTTTTTTTTATTTATTTTTTTTTTTTTTGGGCTTCGTTTAGGATTGAAGGATTATTTTTGCATAGTTGAGTTATTTCCTGATGCCTTAGAATTTGGATTAGTTTTAATCTCTAACTGTTCTATGAATTTATTGGGTTTGTTGGTTGTTATCAAGATGGAAATTTTTTTCGTTTATTTTGTTTATTTGGATTATTGTTCTGTTGGTTTGGATTAGTTTTAATCTCTAACTGTTCTATGAATTTATTGGGTTTGTTGGTTGTTATCAAGATGGAAATTTTTTTCGTTTATTTTGTTTATTTGGATTATTATTTCTGTTAAGAATGTTATGCAACATTTTAGGATACTTTTTTTTTATATGATAAAGAGAGACGTATCAGGAACTGAGAGTTAGTTCTTTAATGAATTTAATAAAAATTTGAGACTCTAAATAACATTCAGAACTAATAAATACGGAATAATCTTATCTACTCAAACTTTTATACTTTTATATACTACCTAATTTGCATAAAACTAATGTGCTGATAAAACCACACACACACACACACACACACATATATATATATATATATATATATATATATATATATATATATATATATATATATATATATATATATATATATATATATATATATATATATATATATATATATATATATATATAAACTCACCATTACTCCTGTAGGTGCGAGCACCTGTCAGCAGGATCTTTCGAGGAAGATCCTCGAGTTTCTTGGGCCCTACGGCGGTTACCGCTGGCTGGGCCAGGCCTATCGCGGATGCCGGGGAGTTTTCCCATCAGTGGCAAGGGCACTCCACTGATGTACTCGTTTAAAGACTGAGTCATTCGGAGCTAAGCGCAAGGAGAAATCGCTCACATTTCCCGCTCCGGCCAGGCTTCGAACCCTTTACCTCTCGTTTGCCATACATATATATATATATATATATATATATATATATATATATATATATATATATATATATATATATATATATATATATATATATATATATATATATATATATATATTATATATATATATGTATATATATATATATATATATATATATATATATATATATATATATATATATATATATATATATATATATATATATATATATATATATATATATATATATATATATATATATATATATATATATATATATATATATATATATATATATATATATATATATATATATATATATATATATATATATATATATATATATATATATATATATATATATATATATATATATATATATATATATATATATATATATATATATATATATATATATATATATATATATATATATATATATATATATATATATATATATATATATATATATATATATATATATATATATATATATATATATATATATATATATATATATATATATATATATATATATATATATATATATATATATATATATATATATATATATATATATATATATATATATGAAGGTAAATTAAAAAGCATATTAAATTAATGGCGTCAAATTCGGAAAAATGCATGAGAATTATTTACCGAAACGTAAGTCTGTGTATTTTTTTTTTTTTTAATTACATTGGTCTGCAGCACTTTAAAGGTCTAAGTTTATCTGCGGATCTGATATGGGTTTTGAATGAGGAAGTCAAATATGTATACCTCAATTTTCTCTGTCAGGGGAAGTTTTTGGGTTATTTAAATTTTTAGGGGATGCAAGTATGAAAGAAATAAATTTAAAATTCAAAATATTTTTTACCAAATATTAGCTTTACGAAAATGTACAGTCGTGAACAAAAGTTCGTTCCTATTAGGCTGGAAATAAATATTTATATAAAATGGGGATCATTTCAGGTTCAGCCAAAAACAGTTCAATTAAGCCCCTCTCAATGTTTTTTTGTCTTTTTATTCAAAATAGAGCTTTCATGAAATGATTTCCATTTTATATAAATATTTATTTCCAGCCTAATAGGAACGAACTTTTGTTCACGACTGTACAAAAATACATATAAAAATATGAGGACAATCACAATCAATGTAAAAGTAAAGAAAAAGAAGAGAAAAGGGAACAGTTAATACGGAATAAATAGTTTTCGCAAGGATTTCTGTGTATTTTTCGCTTCTGAAATGTCTCTCTTGAGGCACCAGCAGTAGTACGCAAGCGTGATTACATCCCATCTGCTTTGGTGCCTTTCTTCCATTACACGAATATCCTGATGGAAACGTTCTTCTTGTTCCTCTCCAAAGTATTCCAGTTTTCTGGAAAGTACTGTAAATGAGAGTGGAGAAAATGCAACTTTGTGGACATGCGTGCGCGAAGAACTTGAAAACTCTGTAAAAGCTCTTTAGAAATATGCTCATACTCTGTACTTTGGTGATTGCCCAGAAAGTTCTTCACAATTGATTTGAATAAGAGCCAGGCAAATAACTATGAATTCTCATTTCTTTCCATACTTTTGTTGAATGTCGGATATTTCATAAGTTCTCTGATCTGAGGCCTATCAAAAACACCTGCTCTCAGTTTTGACTCGCCTAAGCGTGAGGCAAATCATAATTCCAAGCTTGGTATGCAGCTTTGGAATTAGAACCTTCCGACTTTCCACTATGTTGGGGGAAACGGGTTCCAAACATGACCTTACTGGCCAGTCTCGTTATGCAAAGTGCTGTTTGTCTGCTCGACTATCCCATAGACAATGGAAGCATATTGTCGTATTTCTTCATCATGACTGCGGTATCATGAAAATGTAGCTCTAGGAGCTAATATATTCTTTTCACGAAGTCGTGCCCCCAGCAACTGTGCTGATTCTTTGTACAAACACAAATCTCGAGTTAAATCGCTTAACTCCGCTTGGCTTAAGGGTTTAGGTTGATTTACCTCACCCGTAGGTTAATAAATATTGATGTCATCCACAAGTTGACCTACTATGTGTTCATCGGCATCAAACGATGAGTCTGTTCCCAAATTTTGAGGCGGAGATAGAATTGGAATTCCTACTCAATGGTTTAATTGCAGAAGTTGCATTCGGACACTTTAGGTGTTTCTTATTTTTTTCGAATTTTGCCAGCAATTAACGAGAAAGACATACAATTTTAATTAATATGTGCCAATAAAAACAAAAGCAATTTTATGAATAAACATTCCTTGTAGAAAATTTGGTACTAGCGTACATTTACATAACCATTCCAAACATACAAGTCGATAGAATAGCCATATACATTTGCACTAAACAAAGTGATATTATATATATATATATATATATATATATATATATATATATATATATATATATATATATATATATATATATATATATATATATATATATATATATATATATATATATATATATATATATATATATATGAATAAATAAATTTTATAAGGAAAACGGCTATTGAATGTGAAATATTAGGATTTATAAATAAAATGCTGTTTTATTGTTTCTTAAAATTGAAATTAGACCTGAATGATGAAAGTGGGAGTCATTTCTAAATTGAGCATGCAAAAAAGATATCAGAATCGTTGAGAAACCCTAAACCTCTTAAATATTTTTTTTTTTAAATGCAGACCAGTACTATTTAATGTTAGTTTATGAATAAAAAAAATTAATTAAAATCACTCTTTTAAATTTTAAATTTTTTAATTTTTTATTTTAAATTTTATTTGGAAAAGGACATTGATTGATGTAAAACTAAATCATTCTTTTTCATTTTTCATTTTTAGACATGAAAAGAATATCGATTCAAATGGATAAAATATTATGATTTGATTATCCTTTTTCGTGACTTTTGATCATTTTCTTTTTTATTTCAAAAGTAAAAAGGAGAATGATGAAAGTTCACAAACCTTAAATTTATTTTAAGTATTTCAATTGATGTTTTATTCATTTTAATTCATGACTTTTAAAGGATACTTTTCTTTGATTTTTTTTTTTTTTTTTTTTTTTTTTTTACTTTTGCTACGAAATATATAAATATTTATTTAAGGATATAATAAATTTAAAATGGTTTGTAAAGTTTATTTACATCAAATATAGTTACAAGTTTATAAACTACAGGTATGTTTAGAAGTGGTCACGTAATGACTAATATAAATGCTGCCTTTTTAAAATTGAGATTGTTTATTCTTGTAAGAAAACTTCAACTACTTTAAAAAAAAGTAAGAAAGTTATCATTTAATAAGAATTAGCTTTTGCAATTTTAATAAAAATATTAATTTAATTATTTAATTATTTAATTATTTAATTATAATATTTAAGGTTGTAAGTATCCTAACTGACAACTGAGTGATTTTCAAAACCTTTTTGTGAACACACACACGCACGCACACACACACATACACACACACACACACACACACACACACACACATATATATATATATATATATATATATATATATATATATATATATATATATTATATATATATATATATATATATATATATATATATATATATATATATAATTTGAAGACTGCCACGTTCGCCACTAAGGTTAAAGCAGGTCCAGGTAAATTTGAAGCAAGAGGAGTACTGATCAATCTTTTGAAAATATTTGCAACACATTATAATCTTTGGTAAGCTTTACTACTACTACTACTACTACTAGAACTGATATTAATAATAATAATAATAATAATAATAATAATAATAATTATAAAGAAAGAAATTAATATATATATATATATATATATATATATATATATATATATATATATATATATATATATATATATATATATATATATATATATATATATATATATATATATATATATATATATATATATATATATATATATATATATATATATATATATATATATATATATATATATATATATATATATATATATATATATATATATATATATATATATATATATATATATATATATATATATATATATATATATATTATATATATATATATATATATATATATATATATATATATATATATATATATATATATATATATATATATATATATATATATATATATATATATATATATATATATATATATATATATATATATATATATATATATATATATATATATATATATATATATATATATATATATCAGCTATAACTTAACTTTCCATGAGGGAAACATTCCCTGGGGACATTTGGATCCAGTCAACAAAACATTTGTTGGTTCTCTTGGTTCTCTTCAAAGAAATGTTAGTATGTATATATATATATATATATATATATATATATATATATATATATATATATATATATATATATATATATATATATATATATATATATATATATATATATATATATATATATATATATATATATATATATATATATATATATATATTATATATATATTAGGGATGGAGCGATACCAAAATTTTTACCGATACCGATACCTAAAAATTACCAGATACCGATACCGATACCGATACTACTACCGATACCGATACCGATACCGATACTTTACTCTTATCCAAAAATTTTGCCGATACCGATACCGATACCGGTATCGGAAAATATGCCGATACTTGCCGATACCGATACCGATACCGATACTTCACTCCATCCCTAATAATATTATATATATATATATATATATATATTATTATATAATATATATATATATATATATATATATATATATATATATATTATATATATATATATATATATATATATATATATTATTTTGATTTTAAAAACAAGAACAAAGAATAGAAACCTATAGAAATATTTAGTAATTTTTTAATTTATTTATAATAAAATTCAAGATCTCTAAAAAAATCTTGATCTTGGAACGCCCTCACTTTTATGAGAGAGTTCCACGGTCAAGATTCTTAAAGATCTTGTAGAACGCTAAAGTGGAGCGGCCGACGAGGTTTACTGCTGTGATTTTCTGCTCGCTGCAGCAACAATCTTTAATTTTCGTTGCCGTATTGGTCACTTGGTGTAAACAACCATGGAGAAGCTAGGCCAAAGCCTTCTTTTAGAATAAATATCTTTTGTACTATTTTCGGATCATTAATTTGTTTTGAATGAAGCAAAATTAATTAATTTCAAATATTCGTAATTTCATTGGTTGTCACAAAGTCTTTTAAAAATCTTCGTTTAACTCACCTTATTTTATATTCCTACATATGACCTTTATGATATTAATTAAATTAAATAAATGACTAACTAAATTTGATTTAAATATATCTTTACGTGTACTAACGAGTTTTCTCCCTATGTGTGTGCCCCCTCCTTGAAAAGGGGCTCAGCCGGTGAGTGGTGGCGTTCTGTATATATATATATATATATATATATATATATATATATATATATATATATATATATATATATATATATATATATATATATATATATATATATATATATATATATATATATATATATATATATATATATATATATATATATATATATATATATATATATATATATATATTAGGGATGGAGCGATACCAAAATTTTTACCGATACCGATACCGATACCGATACCTAAAAATTACCCGATACCGATACCCGATACCGATACATAAAAATATGCTGATACTTGCCGACTACTACTACCGATACCGATACCGATACCGATGCTTTACTCTTATCCAAAAATTTTGCTGATACCGATACCGATACTGAAAAGGTCGATACCGATACCGATACCGATACAGTATCGGAAAATATGCCGATACTTGCCGATACCGATACCGATACTTCACTCCATCCCTAATATATATATATTTATATATGGTAAAGGTTAAGAAGTTGTCTGACTTTCTATACATGGAAATATCGATATGTCGAAACATCGAAATCATACAAATTTTTAGACATTTTTATTATTATTATTTAGCTTTCATTTCATTTATGCCTATTATTATTATTATTATTATTATTATTATTATTATTATTATTATTATTATTATTATTATTATTATTATATATATATATATATATATATATATATATATATATATATATATATATATATATATATATATATATATATATATATATATATATATATATATGGTGTAATACGGCAGTAGGCCTGTATCCCACAGCAACGTCCCATCTATCAGTTAGGCACGGTCGTTCAGGTTATGATAAGTCGAACTAAGTACGCTAGAAAACTAAATAATAATAATAATTATAAAAATTATTAGAATAATATTTGAATTGGCATATCGGTGTTTCGATATATCGATATTTTCGAATATCGATATTTTCCAAATATCGAAACTCAGAAAGCTTCTTAACCTTTACCATATATATATATATATATATATATATATATATATATATATATATATATATATATATATATATATATATATATATATATATATATATATATATATATATATATATATATATATATATATATATATATATATATATATATATATATATATATATTCCCATTTTACTCATATTCCTAACAACGTAAAAATGGAACTCTTTAAAATGCAAGCGAATTTTTAACTCATATTATCCGATTTGAACTCTAAATAATAATAACTGCATTAATTTGTTATGGGCAAGTTATTTTTATCTTTGAACCGAAATGTAAATGTCCTTAACTTAATATCTAAAAACCAACCCCGAGACTATTTAACCAATGAGAAAGGTTCAATTTTCCTTCTTCAATCTTCTACTTCTTTTTGAAATCTACAATTACCAATTTGTTTTAGGAACAAGACATTTTTCTTGGGGACATGATAGGAACTCCAGACAGGTATAAATATTTTGAGTTCAGCAGTTACCTTTACATAACTCCATTGGCTGCCCTCGTGGCCTATCCTAAAGTGAAACCAAATTACGAAGGTTTTGTAATGATATTTCACTACCACGTAAGTAACATTATTTTTTTTTATTTTGTTGAAGCATTTTAATAAATTTTACATTAATTATAATTTAAATTTTTTTTTTTTTGTGTAAAAGTTGGTCAGCGATATTTGTACTGTATAAAAGCAAAAAGAAGGAAAGAGGGAACAATGCGACTTAGGTTGAATATATCCCGATCCATTGTCAGTATAGTATCTTTTAGGTTGTTGCTCGATCATGCATGTTAATGCTAGCAAAGATGAGGACAGAAAATATGCCTGTTGATGCTTAATAGATGCGTATAATCAAATTTCTCGTGAAGGTGAGATCAGCTGAAATTTTGAGAATGTTCTAAGTACAGTTTGGGGAACAGACAATAGAGTAGGAATGATGTCAGCAGTTTAGTCACTTAGGTCGGAACTTAGTGACTAATAAATCTTTTAGATACGTTTGTCCGACAACTGTCATTTCAACGAATATTGTTGAGCTAGCCGTTCTTGTTAACCGGCGATTAACGATGCGTGACAATGCCACGAAAGTGCATACCAGTGTTTTCAGTGTGAAATCAATCATCCACGAGCAACTACATTTCCACAAAATGTGTTCAAGGTAGGTGTTCCGACACGTGACGATTGGTCAGAGGTGCATATGCAAAACGTTTTGTGATCAGCCTCTTAGGGGGTACAAAACCGAGTGGGATGGATCTCTCCTATCAGTCATCAACATTATTGAAACGAAGTTGCATTATTTCATGTCTGAAAGCAAACAAAGCAGCGCAGAGTGATGCCATTAAGGTCTTTCACCGTCCAAAAAGAGCAAAGAGCTGCTGTCGACAGGGAAGGTTTTGAGATCAGTCTTCTGAGACTGATGCTTCCACACGTCCCTTATAGTCTTGATTTGGTTCCCAGTGATTTTACTTGTTTGGTCCTCTGAAGGAGCACCTTGGGAGGAAGCACTTGGAAACAAATACAGCACTACAGCACGACGCCTCTCTGTAGTTATGACAGCAGCCACCTTCCTTCACTGCCAAAGGTATCAGGAACCTGCCACAAAGATGGCAACGGTTCGCGATACTCAAGGGGAAATACTTCAAGTAGCTGACCAGTTTTAGTGTTGGTATGTAATTCCAAAGAAACTTTAAGAGGAATAGACTCGGTGAACCTTGAACTACTTTTTTATATTTTCAATTTACACTTTTTATTCAAGAAATAATATTCCCAAAGAAAAATTATTTAAGCATTATTTTTATTGTGAATTCGGAGTACCACTTATTTGTAGATCAATTTGACTCCGGAAATTTGTGATATGTATTATGCTTCTACAAATAAAATTTGTTTATAATAGCCAATATTATTATTATTATTATTATTATTATTATTATTATTATTATTATTATTATTATTATTATTATTATTATTATTATTATTATTATTATTATTATTATTATTATTATTATTATTATTATTATTATTATTATTATTATTATTATTATTATTATTATTATTATTATTAGTTTATTATTAAAAATTTTCTTATCAAAATCTACAAAATTTTTTTTTTGTAAACGAAAATATCTTTATATTATATAATATATATATATATATATATATATATATATATATATATATATATATATATATATATATATATATATATATATATATATATATATATATATATATATATATCTGGTCAGCAATTGTAGGCATGATTTTTCTTGTATTATTTACCAATATATATTTGAAGATTATGAGAAAAAAATTATTTACAAAGTAAGTGTTTTGATAATTTATTTTTTAGCCATATATATATCCATTCAAAATTTTGATTATTATAATTTATTTTTTAATATTATTGATTAGTTTATCATAAAAAGAATTAAATAGTAATTTTGCAAATGTGTTTCTTCTTTTTCTTCATTATTATTATTATTATTATTATTATTATTATTATTATTATTACTCTTAAAATTGGATGTTGAATTCATTTTATATCTGCATAATTATTTCTCATTTTGAGTTCATTCTTTTCTGCCTTTTTGAAAATGAAATTATTATTATTATTATTTTTATTATATATTATTATTATTATTATTATTATTATTATTATTTAAAGAAAATTTCAAACATTTGAGTTTGGAGGCGTATGGAGAATCATGAGTAATGAATTTGGATTAATATTTGGAATATTCTTAAGTCAAGGTAAGGAAAATATCTGTATATATATATTTTTTTTATTTTTTTTATTTTTTACTGTATTGAAAGTTTACTGTGTTATTTACACCATCTGTTTTGGTTTCTTTTTTTTTAACTTAAATAGTACGTAATATGAATTGAGATAGAAATGCTTGTAAAAAAAATTATTCCCTCCCCCCTCCCCTTAAAAAAAAAAATACAAAAAAAATAAAAACATAAAATAAAATAAAAATAAAATAAATAAATAATAGACGTCTTTATTCGTATTTAAAATAAATGTTAACTTGTATACTGTAAACCTTAATATATATTTTTCAGAAGGAAATAAATTCCTCTTCCAGTTGAAATTTACTAAATTGCGGCTGTAAACGCAACCGCAACCAGAATTAAATTTGAAATTCTGCCAGAATTCCAGTTGTAAATTAATTCCTCATATATATATATATATATATATATATATATATATATATATATATATATATATATATATATATATATATATATATATATATATATATATATATATATATATATATATATATATATATAATATATATATATATAGGTGTAGATAATTTAATACCAAAAAACCTCTCCGGTAATGTGTTCATCTCTACATGGATCATCTCAAGCTTTTTTCTGAATTTATTTTACAAAAGTAAATTGTTGGCAGTTTTGGCAATCCCTAAAATCAGCGTCCCGTTTACAAACATCTACGAAATGGTTGAACAAAATGAAGTCAAATGGAACCTTGAGTTTGGGACAGGGTTTTATAGAGCTTTAGAAGTAGGTTTTTTGACTAACATTCTTTACCATTTTCAATTGTTTGGGAATATATATATATATATATATATATATATATATATATATATATATATATATATATATATATATATATATATATATATATATATACACCTTTTTTTTTTTACCTTCTCACCCCTGGAGAGGCATTGTATCTGTGTTTGGCAGAGTCGCTGTATCTGTAACTCCAGTCGAATTTGGATATCGGTCTTGCCACGAGAAAGCTCCTCTCCTGAAGACCTATACATATATATATATATATATATATATATATATATATATATATATATATATATATATATATATATATATATATATATATATATATATATATATATATATATATATTAGAATGCACCATTAAATTCAACCTTTGGAAAAATATTTGCTAGAAGTGTTGCAGCTGTTCCTAAACTTGACACTCAAGAGAATCTGGAGAAAGTTCGTCAGGGCAAACTAACAATGTTCTTCCCTGAAACTCTACTCTTTCATAGTATGAGTTACTTTATCGGACAGGTATATATATATATATATATATATATATATATATATATATATATATATATATATATATATATATATATATATATATATATATATATATATATATATATATATATATGCATATATATTTACTTTTCTACAGGTACTACAATGGCAGGTGCTCGAGGGAATTGGCCTCTCGCATTCCTCCACCATTGCGTCGTCCTCGGTGCATAAGGGGTGCCCTGCTTTCTCACCAATTTTGTGTGGACGTAGGAAATCCCAGTCTAGCCCGTTGTGGTACCTCTTTCTTTCCAGCCACCTCTCTATTCTGTGGAACTCTCTACCTTCATCTATTTTTCCTTCTGTATTTAACCTTCCACTCTTCAAGGCTTCCGTCTGCGCCCACCTGAGGGCTGTGCGTTAGGTGTGAGTGTGTGTGTGTTTAAGCGAGCTCTCTCTATGTGTGTGTGCCCCCTCCTTGAAAAGGGCTCTGCCCGTGAGCGTTGGCATTCTGTAAAAAAAAAAAAAAAAAAAAAAAAAAAAAAAAAAAAAAAAAAAAAAAAAAAAATATATATATATATATATATATATATATATATATATATATATATATATATATATATATATATATATATATATATATATATATATATATATATATATATATATATATATATATATATATATATATATATATATATATATATATATATATATATATATATATATATATATATATATATATATATATATATATATATATATATATATATATATATATTCTTCAATTATTTATTCTATAATGGGGTCTTTTTATATTAGTTCTTCGGTAAGAATTCCTCCAGCACTGCTTCAATTCTCTCTAAATGTTGTCATTATGTCGAAAGAATGACCACTTAGTTTAATTTTCATTTAATTTAAACGAAAAAGTCAGAATGGTTGAAAATTAAGGAAATAAAGAGCGTTGGGAAACAAGAGATTTTTTGCATATAGTCAAAAAAGTTAAGTGTTGTAAGAAAAGAAAGCAGGGACATTTATCATTTTAAAACTAGTGATCTCGTTTAATCTCAGCAATACATCGCAGTAAAATTGTGAAAAGACAGTTTTTTCTTCTGGGACAAATTCTGATCAACCTTTACATACTTGCATAACTTTAATTTATTCGTGGCGCTTTTGGATTTTTTCCACAATATAAATTATTTTTCTTGTTTCAGGTTTCAAGGGTAAATTAATGTCTCTTTACTGTCTATCACCCTGGACAAATTATTTATTTCTTCTGTAGCCTATTTACGAAGCTGAGTGCACAACAATTCATTGCTGCCCTTTGTCCTCTTTAAGGGGCTTGGAAAGATATTTCACAACAATGTTATTCATTTCTAATTCTTTAGTTAAAATCCTCAAACAATCATGTAACCGATCCCAAAATTTTGACATACGTACTACAGTAAATAATTTGAAATTTGATAATCATGTATCAGGTTAAAAATTGCGAAACATTTTCAAGTTACCTAGCATCCTAATCTGATGTTCGACTTTCTTTACACCTTACACATAACCAAAATGCGGCCAAAATTTGAATTATAAAGGTTCGTTAGTGTTTTTGTGATATTCAAAATCAGGCTTGATCTAAAAAGATTTCGATCTAATGTATTAAATCTTTAACCAAGAGATTCCCGACCATTTTTTGCTTGTGAACCCCTTGAATCCTAACTTACAATATTATTTATTTATAATTCTTTATCATGGAGCCCTTAGTTCGTATTATGGACCACCCGAAAGGGTATTTTTCCTTGAAAACTCCTTCAAAGGTTCTGTGACCCCTTGGGGTCCATGTGAATCCAGGTTGGGAAACGCTGGTTTAACTGAAAAGGAGATACTTCAAAGTTTGAGCTCTCGTATGAATATTATCATATGAGATTTATCCTCGAAATGAAACACCTAAATTTCTGGTGCTTCAGAAAGTCTTTCCAGTCTGACTTAGTTAAGTATAATGCCAGTGTAAATAAAACCTATTTGACATAGAACTACCATTTAGCTACTAGTGAGTTACTCTCATTTATTAAAAAATTATTTTTTTAATTTTTAGAAATGAACAAAGTTTAAAATTTTATTGTTAATTACAATTTTAGAACTGTTCTTTTACAAAGTCTCGTAAAAAAAGTCTTGTAATCATTGTAAGGATCTTTAGAGTTTGGGTACAATTATCCTTTTATAAATCCGTAAAATATGTAAAAAAAAGTCTTATAATCATTGTAAGGATCTTTAGAATTAAGATTCAATAGTGCTATAAAATCAGTAAAATATATTAAAAAATGTCTTGTAATCATTGCAAGAATATTTAGTCCAATATATTCCGTAAAATATGTGAAAAAAAAGTCTTGTAATTATTGTAAAGATCTTTAGAGTTAATATTCAATAGTTCTTCTATAAAGTCTGTAAAATATCTTTAAAAAAAGGCTTGTAATCTTTGCAAGTATCTTTAAAGTTTAGATTCGATAGTCCTTCTATAAAGTCCGTAAAATATGTTTAAAAAACCTCTTGTAATCACTGTAATGATTTTTAGAGTTTAGATTCAATAGTCCTTCTATAAAGTTCTTAAAATATGTAAAAAAACAAAGTCTTGTAATTATTGCAAGGATCTTTAAAGTTTAGATTCAATAGTTCTTCTATAAAGTCCGTAAAATATGCAAAAAAAAAGAGTCTTGTAATCATTGCAAGAATCTTTAGAGTTTAGACTCAATAGTCCTATATAGTACTAAAATATATAAAAAAAAGTCTTGTAATCAATGTAAGGATCTTTAGAGTTTAGATTCAATAGCCCTTCTATATAGTCCGTAAAATATCGTCGGAAGCTCATTCTTCACCTAATTATTCTTTAAACATAAAGATCTTTCTGTCGCTCATTGTCAGCTGGTGTTGACAAAACTGTCGCAAACTAAATATTCATTAAACATCGAAGCTTAAAGTTTAATATAGAGGAATCGAACCCGGGCCCTATAGCTCAAAAGCAAAGAGTTTTACCTCTACACTACGGCGTAGCATAGAGATAGAATTCTATGCTTTTAAGCAATAGGGCACGTGTTCGATTCCCCAATAGCAAACTTTAAGCTTCGATGTTTAATGTATATATATATATATATATATATATATATATATATATATATATATATATATATATATATATATATATATATATATATATATATATATATATATATATATATATATATATATATATATATATATATATATATATATATATATATATATATATATATTATATATATATATATATATATATATATATATATATAAGGCTTAGGTTAAGAAGCTTTCTGAGTCTCGATATTTTTATATCAATATTTTTTTATATCGATATTTTGAAATTTCGATTTTAATCGGTATCTCATTGCAACGTTTTTGTATAGGTTAGGCCTGTATTTTACGGCAATTTTCGGTAGTTCAGGTTATGATAAGTCGAATCTAGGTAAGCTAGAAAACTAAATAATAATAATTATAAAAATAATTAGAATAATATTTGGATAGGCATATTGATGTTTCGATATATCGATATTTTCGAATACCGATATTTTCAAAGCATCGAAACTCAGAAACATTCTATACCTTTACCATATATATATATATATATATATATATATATATATATATATATATATATATATATATATATATATATATATATATATATATATATATATATATATATATATATATATAATATGGAATAAGTTCTGTTCATTTACAATGATGAAAGAATCTTTTTGGAGTCTTCCCAATTTTATTATATTCAGAAAAGGCTACAATAAGACAATTGTAAAGTCTTTTTTGCGATACGTGAGTAGTTTTTTTTTTCTTTTTTTTCTTTATTTTTTTAATTCAAAGATCTAAAATCAATCTTTTAGCTTTAAGGATTTTATTCCATTTTATATATAATATATATATATATATATATATATATATATATATATATATATATATATATATATATATATATATATATATATATATATATATATATATATATATATATATATATATATATATATATATATATATATATATATATATATATATATATATATATATATATATATATATATATATATATATATATATATATATATATATATATATATATATATATATATATATATATATATATATATATATATATATATATATATATATATATATATATATATATATATATATATATATATATATATATATATATATATATATATATATATATATATATATATATATATATATATATATATATATATATATATATATATATATATATATATATATATATATATATATATATATATATATATATATATATATATATATATATATATATATATATATATATATATATATATATATATATATATATATATATATATATATATATATATATATATATATATATATATATATATATATATATATATATATATATATATATATATATATATATATATATATATATATATATATATATATATATATATATATATATATATATATATTTATGAAGAATAACCAGTTTAAAAGAATGTGGAATTTGGAGCTACATATATAATAAAGGACTCAATCCGAGAGTTTGGCATTGTATATCTGAAGCAGGAAAACCTAAAGCCTCATTAAGACAATTAGAAATGAAGGACTTTTATGGAGTTTTTGGTATTTTGATTTTGGGTTAGTTGAGTACAATTTTAATTTGCATTTTAGCTTCGTAAAATATTAATATTATTTTAATATATTTTGTGATTATAATAAATAGTGAACTTTTTATCAAGTTAAACTCTGGTCTTATTGGTGTTTGAAACTGATTTAATTGTTAGTGGTGTTGTGGATTTCGTATTTAATTGTTAATTAAATTTAATTGTTGAATCGTATTTAATTGTTAATTGTTGTCTACATTACTTCATAAAACTGACATTTTTTTTTTTTTTAAAGTTCACACCTCAAGGACATTGCCCTATTCTAGGAGAGGAACACTTGTAGGTAGTATATACCTAGAATCCCCAAGTGGGATCGAACCGGCGCCCTCAAGCACGAGAGTCAATCACTCTACCGTTTGAGTCACGGTAGAGTCTTCTTCAAGTTAAGATTTCATAATTCTTTTTTCTTTGACTCTTAGTTACTGTTAATAATTATTAAATGATACGTAGTGAAACTGATACATATACACTTTCCTCAAACTATAATATAGTATATAACAGAAAATTTCCTACACGTGACTTCTTCCTAAAGCCCAATTAACAGTTCAAGTAATGAACCTTGAATGTGATAAAATCACCTATCTTGTTACGAGATAGGTGATGATACTTGCATCAATTATCTTGTTAAGAAATATCCAGTTTTTGGATAGCATTTGTGAAATCAAACAGAAGTAACCCTGTTATACCTTTGAATTTGACGTAAAAGATTACCAGTAAATTTGGTCTTGGAATTAAAAACCAAATTTTCCTTAGTGTAAATTTCTATGAGTTATAAAATTGGATTTTTATTTGCTTTACAGGACACATGAGGGCAACTATTGTTTCTTTTCTCGAGTACTTAAACTGGAAACTCGATAGCAACAAAAGAATTTCGAATGATTTGAAATTAAAAGTAATTGAAGCAAATAACTGAATTTGCGTTATGAAAGGCTTTGAATTGGTACCATCAAAAGCCTCTCAGCTTCATTTCATATAAAATCTGATTCCAATGTAAAAAGGTTGATTTTTATGATTTTTATTTATGACTTCTATTTTTGTGTACTTTTAATTCACAATATTAGTGTTGATATTATCTATGTAATATATTTATATATATATATATATATATATATATATATATATATATATATATATATATATATATATATATATATATATATATATATATATATATATATATATATATATATATATATATATATATATATATATATATATATATATATATATATATATATATATATATATATATATATATATATATATATATATATATATATATATATATATATATATATATATATATATATATATATTATAATATATTTTTTAATTAATTATAATAAATAATATATATATATATATATAATATATAATATAATATATATATATATATATATAATATATATATATATATATATATATATATATAATATATATATATATATATATATATATATATATATATATATATATATATATATATATATATATATATATATATATATATATATATATATATATATATATATATATATATATATATATATATATATATATATATATATATATATATATATATATATATATATATATATATATTATATATTATAGCACTGCTAATTGCTGATTTTTTTTTCTCAAAAAAGCTGTTATTTTTTTCTATAAATATTCAGGACACAAAGAAGATGTGATTTTTGCTCTTCATAATCATAAGTAAGGAGCTAAACTGTTAACATGATAGATGCTCTAACTCTGTGCAATCATTTTCTATACCTGCACATTTTCAGTGTTGGAATTTATTACTCATTGTACTCTGATGCATTTTTGCCAATTGTTTATGTTTATAAAATTAGAAGTCAGCTTCTCAACCTTTATACTTTAGGAGGTAAAATGTTATATTAATTTTAATAAAATACAATCTATAAATAGATTACAACTAGTTTTATTACAATGCAATCTTCAATTCACTTCATTTGAATGATTCCAGTTTGAATTTTTGTTTTTTTTTTCAATGAAGAGCGAGTGTTTGATTGGAATTTAAATATCCTGCAGTTTCATGGGAAATACAAACATCTCAGTTTAAACTCTATTTAATAACGGTGAAATATTATTTACGTAACTACTATAATTATTCTGATCTAGGTGAAGCTTACTATCTCTAATATATAAGTGAAGTTCACTTTCTCTAATTATAATATAACTATAAATAATAATTAATTATTAAAAACATATAATTTTTTCTTTAAAATCAATATTTTACCGATTTTACTGTCTAAATCTTCTTAATGAACCCTTAAGGCTTGGAGGGAATAGCATGGTAGATAAATTTGACAAAGAATTTGGATGGAAGCTTCAAAAATCCGAGTATCTTATCAAACACATAGAATTCCTTGGAAGAGTGAAAATATTTTGGAATTTTTAATTTAGGACTTTTTTCACGAGAGAGAGAGAAAAAAAAAACAGTATTTTAGAACAGTTATAATGATTAAACTGAGTTGACAAATCAGTTTAAATACATTGGGCAAAATGTGTCTATAAAAAATGGTCTTTCGCAAAGAATACTTTCATATAATGAAGGAGTCTCTATATTATTTTCTACATATATAGTTTTTTATTAAAAAAAAATCACATTTGCAAATTCCAAATTTATAAATATTTTTATATTTCTAATAAAAACTTATTCAAAATATTAATACGACACTTCATGCTACATACAAAATAGTGTACAGTATATACGATGAGAAATTATTAAAAAGTATGGAAAAACATGCTGTCAAAAGCAAAAAAATTCATGATAGTTAATAAGCATTTAAACACACTATGATGTTGACTAAAAAATATTTATGTTACAAACAAAATACTTCATATATGATGAAAAATCTCTTACAATGGAAAGACAATGCTCTCATAGGGTAGACGATTCTATTGATAAACAAAAATTCATAAGAATTAAAAAGTATTTTAAATTCCATGAAATCGAGTAAAAATATTTAACCTAAATAACTAAGCCCGAGTCTCAACTCCCGAGGGTGAAGTTTCTGCATTAGCTTCAAAGCATAGTCTATGAGGGCAGTCGTCTCTGGGGAGCAAGATGTGCATCGTCCACCGGCAGCAGCATCGGTTCGCTTTAAGATTTCCTCTGAGAAGGTAAAATAAGTGTTTAATATTGTTATTTTTGTACAAAATTAAGTGTTACAGTGAATTTTTTTGATATCTGTTTTAATATAGTATCTTCATACTTCCAAATTCTCTACATGTTAATATAAGGAACCTAAAAATACAGAATTTACATCTTTGCAAATTCCACCCCTCCATAATTTTGTCCTGCTCTGAGCTTTTTTTCGAATAATATTTAAATATTGTGGGCTTACAAGGAATAGATATTAAGTTCAAAAATTGGAAAAATGAGTTATTAATGGTTGTAAGTACATCAAATTGTGCTCTATGCACAGGGAAAACGAATTAAGTCCTAACCTTTTATAGTTCCTTAGCAATGAAATCGTCACAAATTCTTAAGCCCATTACACACACAATGTTTTCAAACTTAAAAATTGATTTATCTCGAAAGTGGGAGAGCATCACGAGCTCTTATTGCGTGTGGACATGGTTCACTCGCTCTGAACTAGTGATAGCCTTAAGGACAGACAGAATATCCCCTCGTCGATGAGGTCCGCTCTCAAAAGCAAAACAAAATCTCAAAAGCGCTTTTTTGGACTTCCTTCTAAGCCCACAATATGATATTTTAAAACAAAATTAGTAATTAGTTAGAATGGCCAATTGTACAATTGTTTATGAAAAATATTTTGCGAAAACTCTACCAGTATTTTCCCTGTTTTATATTTATATAAATATTTTTATACTTTTTTCTTTTTTTTAACACATTACCACCACTCACGGGCAAAGCCATATTCAAGGAGGGGTGTGTGTTTATAGTTAAATGTATAATTCGCAAATTCTAAAATTTAAAGTTACTTAAAATTTAATTTTTTTTTTTTTATGCGGGTCTCGGTATATTTATTCTGCTTTAATAGTTACTCTCGCCTAAACCGTTGGGATTATTAGTTTTTTTTTATATTTTTTTTTATATATTTTTTTATATATTTTTTTTTTTTACAAAATGTCATTGTTGATTTAGTGACAAACTATGGCAGAATGGCAACCTTTCATATAAATCTTGAGATCTCTTTTAATAAGATAATTTTAACTGTTATTTACTCTAAAAACTATATCAATATATATATGATATAAACTGTTATAATTTTACAAATAAAAATATTTATCAGTGTAGGCAATAAAGTAATATAGTAATCTAATTTACATACCAGCAATAACATTGTATCCTTTTTTGGCACAGAAAGGATGTTCTGGATGAAGACATTCCATTATTCCTTTAATATATTCCTTATTGTTTATGGCCTCCGTAATCAATCTTTTATTCATGCATCCAAAGGTCCAATCAGGAGGTGCTTCATTCATAAACTTATCAACATTTATGGTTTCAGGATCAACTAAGCATTTTTCCTCCAAATTTTGAGCTGATGCAGAGAGAAAAATAACCATTGGCAATAACACATTAAGTGAAATACCCCTGTAAAAAAAAAAAAAAAAAAAAAAAAAAAAAAAAAAAAAAAAAAATAATATATATATATATATATATATATATATATATAATATATATATATATATATATATATATATATTATATATATATATATATATATATATATATATATATATATATATATCCTTAACAAA
>SEYY01005647.1:32500-35000 GCA_009176605.1 Armadillidium nasatum
TTCTTCTGGCTCAACTAAAACTACTAACGGACAGCAGTTATACGTCTTTTGGAGCAATTCTACACCGGATGCTTTACGGTCAATTTGTCCCTCTGGATTTCTGCTGCAAAGAAGTTATAATCAACCTACAAAGAACAACCTACGAAAAACACCCTACAAAGAAAAACAACCTACAAAGAATGCACATTTAACAACTAACTTCGAAAGTGACTCTTCCTATTACTCAAACCGCTCCTTTCTCCAAACAAAGAGTAATCGTCCTCCAATACATCACATCAACAAAAGGAAGAAAACATCATAGCAGATACTTTTGTCCCGCATTTTCCGGTAACAGTAGAAGCTATCGATGTACCTGATGTTCCTACCTCTGATGCACCTGATGTTCCTACTAGGACGACGACTCTACATCCAGTGGTTCCTATTCTCAAGAGTACACTTTCCAGAAGAAACCCCCTCCGTCGAGTACGCTTCCGTGAAGATGTTCACTCCGTGTCTCGATGGGGAACTGATATATAGTGTCATTTTAAATAGTTACCCAAAATATAAAATAACGTTTTCTTTAAAAAAAAAAATATTTTAAAGTGTTAACTAGTGAATTGTATTCATATTGTTTTAAATAAGAAAAAACAGTAAAACCTTGTGATAAATAAAAACCAAGTTTCTTTTTGTGATAAAAGTAATTATAATAAATATATAAAAATATAAACTATTAATTAAAAAAATAAAACATATAAAATATAGTGTAAATTGTAAAATTATTACCATAACAAATTATTAATTCACTTCCTATCTTTTTCCCTCCAAAACTATTTTACCGCTAAATTTGAATTAAGGTAAAACCATTATGAGAAACTATTATAAAATATAAAAATCTATTTCTTTTACATATTATATTTCAAATAAAAATGTTTATCTTAGAAATTTTCATTATAATGTATTTTAAAATGTAATATTTAAATTTATTATAAAACAATATTTACAACTTTAAATAAATAAAATTTTATATGTTATGTTAATATGAATTTGTTAAACTTTAATAATAGTAACTTTGTAAACAATTTTTGTTAAAATTAGGGAATAAAAAATAAAGTGGAAAACTCTCTACTTTTCTTACACCTTCCCAAATACTGAGATAATTTCAGAAGGCATAGAAATAGTAGTAACCTTTCCCTTTATTCCGAGGAGCCAAAGAAGAATCCGCCTCTACAGCCAAGCTGCCCAAGAAGAAGACGTCCCAAGCAGAAGCCCTAAAAGAAGCAGTCCCAAGCAGAAGTCCAAAAGAAGCTGCCCTTAGAAGAAGAAGTTCCAACGCCTCTGCTACCAAAAAGGAAACCCAGTTTGGCAGCTCATTTTGCCCTCGACTGTGGTTCCCTTTTGAAGTAGCCTTCCACCTGAGGCTACAGACGTTCCACGGACCTGAAGAGAAGTGGTGGCTACCACACGCCTACCAGTCGGCATTCCACAAGGGGACTTAGAAAACACCCAGCCTCCTGATCTATCCCCCTTCGCTACAACAAAGTGTAGTGACCTCCTGGACCATACATTGGTCACCACAGAGATAGTTAGGTCACTATATATATATATATATATATATATATATATATATATATATATATATATATATATATATATATATATATATATATATATATATATATATATATTATTTCTTCTCCTGCATAAAAAATTATTAATTGTTTTTCTTTTAAATTTGTCCTTGGATTTACGCCATACACACACACACACACACACACACACACACACACACACACACACACACACACACCATAAATACAATTGGTGAAAATAAAACGGGATTATTTCTGACTTGCAAGGAATGGTACAGTCTGCTTCTGATTCATAACTGTTTGTATTATATCTGTATTCTCACTGATTACGAAAACTCTTGCTCTCCCAAGCCTATTGTTTTTTGTCAGCCCACCATCCTTTGTGTTTCATACAAGACGGCCTAAAAATATGGTCTGATAAAAGAAAAAAAAAATTTTTTTTTGTTCGGTTCTGGTCATTGGAACTTTGGTAGTATCAAATTATCTTTATTAAAACCAATGTCAAAACTTTAATTATAAAAAGAACTTCTAGAATCTCGAATTGCTAATTTTTTTAAATTCACTTCTCACGGGCACTGCCCCATTTATGGAGATTAACTTTTCTAAGTAGTATATACCAATAATTTACATGTGGAAGCGATCCGACGACCTCAAGAAAGTGAGTCAACCAAACTAGCGTTTGTTCCACAGTGGACGGCAGTAGATTTGTCTTGGTGACAAAATAATTTGCAAAAGTATCTTTCAGACTACCAAAGATAAAATTAAGATTTTAGAATGTATTTTGGAGTTGAAAAATCAAGAATGTAATATCTTAAATATGAGGTTAGGTCACTCATACAGACAAACATCTAAATAGTATTTTCAATTTTAAATGAGTTTATCCTCCGAGCTCTATAAAAGATACTCTCACTCTGACTTGATAAAGCCATACT
>SEYY01005648.1:0-12709 GCA_009176605.1 Armadillidium nasatum
GAAGAGCGGATTATAACATGCCTTCACTGCAAGAAAAGAGGGCATATCAAAAGAGAATGTTGGAGATTTAACGGATGGTGTTATGTTTGCGGAAGTAGTGAGCATAAAGTAGCTAACTGTGAAGTACGAATGGGAGGCAGAAGCAGGCGTGGGCAACAAAGACAATATAATGAAGAACAAACCCGAAACTCTCCGAGAGATATTGGAATGGAAGAGCTAAATGTATCGTTTGCGATGAGACAGGGCACAGCAGAGAATCATGTTCGTTGAGGGTGGAATGGAAAGCATTCCTGGAAGAGAAGAAAAGAGCACTTGCGGGAAACGAGGCTGCTCCGCCATTACCGGGAATGAGTCGGAGCCAACAGCAACAGTAAGGCACATGCAAGAAAGTACCCCGGTTGATTATAGAAGGCCATTGAGGAGTCCCAAAGAGGAAGAGTCTGTTATGTGTCAGGATCAATATACATCTGATCCTTTACCTCAGCGACCTCCTAGAATAAGAAATCGTATTGTTGAAGGGACAACCGAAACTACTACTGGTGTATATAGTACTACGAATAAAGATAACACTAGAGATGAGAGCATAAGAATAACACCGCTACTGCAGTTTTTGATAAAACTTGATGGCACGGAAAGAATGGCCATTATGGACTCAGGCTCTCAATATTGTCTAATCCGTGAAAACGAATTAAGAGATATTTCTAATCCACATGTAATAAAGAAAGAAGTCAAGTTAAGAGGCGTTGGAGATCCGTCCTTATGTACAGAATCTCGTAGAACTGCTATCTTGAAGGTTAGCATTGGCGACATAGACTATGGTCAATTTAATTTTATTGTGCTTGAGTACCTAAAGGAAGGTGGTAATATTAGGAATGCCTTTCCTAGTTAAAAATGAAATCAAACTTAATGTAACAGAAAGAACATTCACGAGACGTGGTGATACTGGTATTGTGGAACAAGTCTATCTCACAACTGAACCTGGAGATTGTTTGAGAATTGTGACCTCTGTTCCAGTTTACGTAGCGGTAAGAACTACTATTGTCGAAGATGTATGGGTTCCAGTTAAGGTAAGATGGAGCTCAAAGCAGATTAAACCGAGAACTGGCGAAGAATGGGAAAATCAAAGATCTGAGGAACTGTTAATAGAAAATCAGGAAATTAATACAAAGAGAGGATATAATAATCGTCTTAGGATACTTCCAGGTTTAGTAAAATGGAGAGACGGTCAAGGAGAAGTTTTAGTAAAAAGTTGACAGCTGGTCAAACACAGCTGGGTAAGAATGAAGTTAATTGGTATTGCACACTTGATGGTAGACGAAGAAGAGTTAAGGAAATTTGAATCCACAGTTTGCTCAGTGAGCACGACAGTACAAGAGCTATCAAAGCAACAAGATACAGAGGAGGAGTGGTCTAAAGACAGTTTGAAAAATGAGATAGAGTTCATGAAAGGACTGACAATGGAACAGCGCAGAAAATTAGTAGAAGTATTGTGGAAGTGTAGGGCGGCATTCAGTAGAAGTTATTCTGACGTGAGTAGAACAACGATGACCCATTACAAAATACAACTGCACGACTATACACCGATCTACCAAAGAGCGAGAAGGTTCGATCAAAAAACAAATGATGAAATTGAGAAACAAGTAAAAGAGCTTTGTTTGAGAGATATTGCTGAGCCGTGTGCTTCAGAGTGGAGTTCACCGGTAGTGCCGATTAGGAAGAAGGATGGCACGTTGAGGCTTTGCGTTGACTATAGTCGGTTAAATAAAGTAACAGTGGAGGATCGATTTCCTATGGCCAACATTACAGAAACAATTTTTGGTTGCCATGGGGCATATTACTTCACCAGTATGGATCTTGTGAAAGGGTATTACCAAATGCAACTAGAAGAGAATAGCAAGAACTACACTGCGTTTTCCACAGTCAGCGGTCAGTATAGATTTAACAGGCTTAGTTTTGGTCTAAAAAATGGGCCAACAACATTCCAAAGAGAAATGCAAAGAATACTGACAGGGTTTAGTAGAGATAAGGTAGTTATTTACGTTGATGACGTCTTGTTAATTTCGAAAGGATTTAGCGAACATCTAACTCTTATTGAGCGTGTCCTAGACAGATTTTGTGAATCTAATGTTAAAGTAAAATTAAGCAAATGTAAGTGGGTCCAGAAGGAAGTACAATTTTTAGGGCATAATATATGTAGGACTGGCATAAGAAAACTGCCAGAATATGTAGACCAGATAGATAAATTAGAAAAGCCAAAAAACGTTGAAGAATTGCGACGATACCTTGGAATGATAAATTTTCAAAGAAAGTTCATCAGGAACTGTTCAGAGGTAGCTGCTCCTCTTAGTATTTTGACAGGCGGAAATAGAAGAGACAAAATTGAGTGGACGAATGAGCGTAGTCGTGCTTTTGATGAGCTGAAGAGACGAATGAAGGAGTCAGTAGAGCTAGCCTTCCCCTATTTTTCACCACAAGGAAAGCCATTAGAATTGTTTGTGGACGCTAGTGGGGTTGGAATGGGAGCTGGCCTCTGTCAGGAGCAGGGTGGCGAGAGAAGAGTAATCGCGTACAACTCCCACTCTTTCAACGCCTGTTAAAGAAGAGCATCAACAATAGAGAGGGAGCTACTTGCCATAAGATGGGGTATTAAAAGTTTTCGACCGTTTTTATTAGGACAGAATTTCATTCTACATACCGACCATCGACCACTAGTATACCTGGACACAATGAAGTTGGTAGATAGTAAATTGGCCCGCGTCTTGGACGATCTGAGTGAGTACTCTTTTGAGATTCGTTACTACCCAGGAAAAGAGAACGTGTTCGCAGACACTTGGTCAAGGTGTCATAGGGAGGCTGATGATGAAAATGAAGTATTTGACCCGTATACGCTCCCGAAGGGGCTGAGTTTGATCAGGTTGGTTCCAGGAGGAGCTGATTCCCTATTTCAAAGTTTGAAAGATGTGTTGGAAAAAGTTCACTTAGGAGGAGTACCACGGAGTTCAAAGGAATTTCGAGAAGTTTTGTTAGACATTCTCATAACAGAACGAAAGTTTTATGGAATAGAGAAAAAGGAGAAGTCGCTAAAATATTTAAGAGCGCTAAAAATACCTGGAAGAGAGCCAATACCGGAAGCACTGTTTGCTGCTAGTGATAAGTTTAAAGTGAAGATTTGGCTTCACCACGGATCATGTTGTTCGATAGCCTATATAGGACCAAGGGCAAAAGGAGAAGAAGAAAATTTGAAAGATGTCCACTTACAGGTTCTAGGAGGAAGACATTTCAATCCGGTGAAAGATGATGGCACCTTTAAATCCACTAGTAGGAATGTGATGGTAGACGAAATTCCGTACAATGTAGATGATAGAGATAAAGAAATTTCCGAGGACAGAAGAAACACAAGCTTGGAACATTCCCATGAAGAATCCTCTGTCGATGAAGAGTATGATTTGCTGATCGGTAACTCATCTGAGGGATTGGAGATAAATCTGCTGATGAACGAGAGAGGCTATAATTCTCGACTGAGTTGCAACCATATTTTGAGAGGAGTAGCTTGGAAGGAGGTACAGATTGGAGAGGTGACCAAATGTGCATTCTTGGATACCGGTTCTGTAATTAGCTTGGTACAGGAATCGGTGGTAAGGGATTTGACATATTTTGGACAGATAATACAACATTGGTCGATAAACGTAACGCTTAATGGTGTAAGTACTGGAGTTTTAGAATGTTCAAAGGCTGTAGAAGTTAGAATAAATACACGATATCGTCAGTTAACACTGCCACTAGTAGTGGTACAAGATGGTTTTTATCCCGGCTTGCCTCTTGTTAGGTATGAACTACTTAGTAGAGACCGAAGCAATTTTAGATTTCGAAGAAGGAATCCTGGTCATGGTGGAGATCAGGATGATGTGAGTGACACATTTTTGACAACAGTAACAATGTGTAGCATACTGACAGATGGTAATGGAAATCAAGGAAACTTAATAGAACCAGAAGAAATAATCAAATTGCAAGACAGATCAAAGTCCATCAGAATGTTGAGGGAGAAAATATTGAAACGTCAAGAAATTGAAAAGACAGAGCCTTTGCTAGGTGAATTCTACAGATACCGTAAGGATTTTATAATGAATGGTCCGATTTTGGTAAAGAAAGTTGGAACTAATTACTGCAGTGCAGTTGTAGGATTCAAACAGCTTGTCCACGTGAGCGTTACAATTCATAAAAACCTAGCCCATATAGGTCGAGACAAGTTGTTGGACGTAGTTTTAAGGTACGTGTGGCACCCGAAAATACATTCAATCATTCAGGAGGTTTGCAGGACGTGTCCAAAGTGCCAGTTAACGAAAATAGATCATCAGGTGATTCATCCACCAATTTGGAAAATTGAGGTTAAGAACCCTTTTGAGCTGGTCGTTGTAGATGTAATGTCTATGCCGAAAACACGAAATGGAAATGTCGCGTGCCTAGTTGCAGTCGATCATTGCAGTAAGTGGTCTGCAGTGAAACCAATGAAAGATAAGTCAGCAAAAAGTGTGGTGGAGGTATTCGAACATCACATGCTATCAACTTTTGTACGTACCCCTTGTAAGATCTTGACGGATAATGGAGTTGAGTTTAGAAGTGTCAGGTTTGAGGAATTATTAAAAAGGTATGGGATCGGCCATGTATATAGCAGTCCTTATAAACCTGCGAGTAACGGGGCTGTGGAAAGAGCAAACCGAACATTTGAAGAGTTCTTGAAAAACGTCATGGTCAAAGAATTAGATTGGGATTCGTGTTTGCCAAGAGCGGTATTAATTTACAATAATACAAAGCATGCAGAACTAGGTATGTCACCATCAGAAAAGCTCATGACAGAGCAGCATGAAAAAGGAGTGGTACTCCCAATTCCCAGAGAAGAACAGGAGAAATGGCGAGAGGGTCATCCAAACTGGCTGCCATATGCAGTGGGAGTGAAAGTGAAGAAAAAGATTATAACTGTGGATAGGACCTTAGAGAAAAAGTTAGGAGTTAGGTACGAGGGTCCTTTTGTTGTCTCGAAAGTAATCTCTGAAGGAATGGTTTATGAAATTGAAGGTAAAGGCAAAAAGACAAGAGCACACTATTCGCACTTGAAAGGTTTGGGCGGACCCACCCGCATACCTAGCACAATATTTCCAACAGGACGAGGAGGAACCTACCCAAGAAGAACCACTCGTAGTTACAGCAGCAGAAGACATCTCAGAAACGGAAACAACAGGTTTTGTCCCAAGTTTGATGCATATTTCAACGAATGTTGGAAATCAGAAGAAGAGGGGTTCAAAGTTGAAGGAGGCGTGGAAGTTGTTGAAAGATATGACTAAAAATGAAACCAAAAAGAAGGATTCAATTACTCAAACAGACAAGGTAATAACTGACAGTGTGGGAACACAAACAGCCGACCCTGAATTGATGTTGTCACCAATTGAAACCAGTGAACAGTTGGACTGGATCTATGTTAATGAAACTGATAGTGATTATGACAGTGTATTTGAAATACAGAAGTTTGAGGAATCATTGAAGTTTCCAGAATCAAGTTATACGTTTGGAGTTGTTATAAGTGAGAAAAGTGATGCAGATTTGAACCATACTGTTGATGATCTGGCAGTGGAATTAGGAATAGAAGATGCAAGCCAGACATAGGACTCGAAGGGCGTATATTGCTTTTTCGAAGCTTTGAGCACTCCAGAAAACCTATCTAAATCTATTTATGATGAAATACAGGAAGTTGGAGATAATCCAGAGGAAATAGATAAAGGTACTGCGCACAAGCAACCAGCCGATAAGGAGCAGTGGAATGACAGAACCTACTCTCCACCAGGAACAAGATCACGTGGATAGGTGCCTGAAATGCCGAACGTCCGGGAAAAAGTATTGGAATATGAAAAAAGAACAGAAGCCAGAAGAAAGTCGTATTATAAAGAATGATTTTTTTTCTCTCTCTCTTTAGAGATTGGGCTTCCAATCTCTGAGGGGGAGTCGTGTGGTAGGTTAACGATTGAAAAATGTAAGAACCAACTAAATTACGTGGTATGATCTTTTAGATTTAGGTCGAGAACTTTTTTTCTTTGCCATTTTTGAGTTTGGTGTGCTATACGTTTCAATTTCGTCCAAGTACAAAACTGTGACTTTTGTTTGAACGTTTGTTGGAAATTTACGAATTGGAAATTAGTCCCGTGGAACGGGTAAGTTAAAGATTGGAATAAAAAGTAAATAGAGAAAGTTTTGAGTACGAATTTTGAATACGTATGTTGGTAAAATTGACAAAATTTTTATATAGTTTATTATCGCTTGGAAAGATAAAATTTATAGAATATTAAATGTAAAGAATAAATATAGGTTAAAATTGAAGAAAGAATTGCTAGAAGGAATTTAAGGAAAATTTAAAGTAAACAAACTTGACAGAAGAGCAAAGGTGAAGCCACTTAAAAAGTCTTAATGTGTGCAGCTTATTTATTATTATTATTATTATTATTATTATTATTATTATTATTATTATTATTATTATTATTATTATTATTATTATTTATTATTATTATTATTATTATTATTATTATTATTATTATTATTATTATTATTATTATTATTATTATTATTATTATTATTATTATTATTATTATTATTATTATTATTATTATTATTATTATTATTATTATTATTATTATTATTATTATTAATTATTATTATTATTATTATTATTATTATTATTAAGTATGAAAGTAAGAGAGGCTGTGACACAAATCTGTGGATTATGTTATTATTATTATTATTATTATTATTATTATTATTATTATTATTATTATTATTATTATTATTATTATTATTATTATTATTATTATTATTATTATTGTTATTATTATTATTTCTATTCCTACTATTATTTCTATTCCTATTCTAAGCAATTACAAATTATAGTTATTATTGAGTCTACGGTTCTAGAGTTATAAGTAGGGTAAATTAAAGTGTCGTGTGGTGTATACCGGCACTTAGGATCCTGTTGTAAATAATATAATTTATTTTTAATCTGTTGTCTTTCTATCCTCCTGCTAGTGGTGGTTCTCCAATCGAAGAAAAAAGAACTTATACTAAGGCTACAATCCAGCCTATAACAATATATGTCGGCCATGTAAAGAAACTACAATATAATATATTATATATATATATATATATATATATATATATATATATATATATATATATATATATATATATATATATATAATATATATATATATATATATATATATATATATATATATATATATATATATATATATATATATATATATATATATATATATATATATATATATATATATATATATATATATATATATATATATATATATATATATATATATATATATATATATATATAATATATATATATTATATCCGAATCAGAAACCGAAACCGAATCTGAATTCGTCGATTTTTTAAAGATTCGGATTCGAGAATTTCAAAATTGGCTGAATACAGATTCGATTCGAATTCGAAGGTTTCAGATTCGGATGCGCCCATCACTGATTTTTACTCAATGGATGGCGCCGAGGTCAAGAAGAAATGACGAGAAAATTCAGAATCAAATTCAAGATGGCGTAAACCCACGTGATCAAAATGTCAAACAAAAAGCAAGTAGTCAAGAAAAAAAATCTACGGAAATAAAAACAACGTGATGAAGAAAAAAATGACGTCATAGTCTCAGTATATCCAAGGCCTTCTATATTAGACTATTTTAGAAGGCCTTGGTATAGCCAAGTGTCATGACATGACAGGGGTGGATGTTTACGCGTGCGCAGATGACGTCATCACTGAGAGTGCTATGTAATGTTGCAAAGAGGCTCTTGCAATGCCAATGACAGCTGACACTGGCACTTCGTGTTAACATGGAGTTACATGAGTGCCAAGTGCTAGATAATCGTCTAGCATGAGTGCCAAGTGCTGGAAAGTGTTAGAAATGGCACTCAGGAAAAAGAATGAGTTAGGCCTTGTAACTAGCACATGAGGCTTGACACTACCACTTACACTGTTGCATGCAACATTGCAACAGTGCTATGCCACTGTGCCATGCAACAGTCCCAGTGCCTTACAAAAGTGCTTTGCAACATGGGATCGTTCGATATTCTTCCCCTACTATATATATATATATATATATATATATATATATATATATATATATATATATATATAATATATATATATATATATATATATATATATATATATATATATATATATATATATATATATATATATATATATATATATATATATATATATATATATATATATATATATATATATATATATATATATATATATATATATATATATAAGTGATATATATATATATATATATATATATATATATATATATATATATATATATATATATATATATATATATATATATATATATATATATATATTATATTTTATATTTTTTTATTTGCGGATGCTGATGAGGATGTTAATTTTGATGAAGATGTGAATGTAATTGACATTATAATATATATATATATATATATATATATATATATATATATATATATATATATATATATATATATATATATATATATATATATATATATATATATATATATATATATATATATATATATATATAATATATATATATATATATATATATATATATATATATATATATATATATATATATATATATATATATATATATATATATATATATATATATATATATATATATATATATATATATAATATATATATATATATATATATATATATATATATATATATATATATATATATATATATATATATATATATATATATATATATATATATATATATATATATATATATATATATATATTATATATATATATATATATATATATATATATATATATATATATATATATATCCTAGTGAACTTTAATCTAATTAGAAAGGTTAAAGTCAAGAGTAATGGTTTCCACATACTTATTTAATACACTGTGAACGTTTGATATCTTATCTCGGTCCGTCTTCAGCACAAACTAAATATTACAAATTTCTATATTTAAATATAATCGAAGTATAAATTCATTACCTATTTATATTTTAAATAATATTAATTATAAAAAATAAAGTAATGATAATATTGATATTAAAATAAAATAAATTAAGACCAAGAGTAAAATCGAAAATTGGCAACACGAAGACATATTATAATGATTGAATATTTTTTAAAAAAGACTTCATTATTTATGGGTGGTCAAGGAGTTTTTATATATAAAGACTCAATATCCTACGATCAAGAATGGAAGACGGATATTAAAGGATAAAGAAATTAGAAGAAGAAAAGGGTGGGTTTCTCCAAGGTTTCTTATAGTAGAATGTTCAGGAAAGAAAAGAGGAAGGTCAGTTTTGAAGGAAACTCCTCCATGCTTATCAATACTTACTTTTAATCGCAGACTAGTTTGGCCTACATACGCCACATTGCAGACTTCACACTTAATGAAATATATTAATGAGGATATGTAATGCATTGAGTGATTCCTTGTGTCAGAAAAATGAATGAGCTGGCTTTGTAGAATGTAGTTGAGATGTAAGTGGACCTATATATGGAAGTTTTAGGAATACTTTCTGTTTACGTGCAGTAGTAAAATGTAGAGTGGGTCTGAAAATATAAGTGAAAAATTAGTTAATACTTTTTTTCACATGAAAATTTGGATATAAATTAAAATGGAAAAGTATTTTAATAATTTCCCTCTCTGTGTGGAATATATATATATATATATATATATATATATATATATATAATATATATATATATATATATATATATATATATATATAATATATATATATATATATATATATATATATATATATATATATATATATATATATATATATATATATATATATATATATATATATATATATATATATATATATATATATATATATATATATATATATATATATATATATATATATATATATATATATATATATATATTATATATAAGTCTAAGGGAGTTTCAAGGATGACTGAAACATTAATGAAGGAGATGAACGACTAATTTGAAAACCTGGAAAATGATGATGCTTATACAATTGCAACCTTTTTAGATTCTAGGTACAAAATAAAAATTTTTTAAAACTTGTTTCTCAGAATGTTAAAATCAAATTAGGATGCTTATGCGATGAGATGATAGAAACAGCTAAAATAATGCCTTTCAAGAAAAAGCAAAAGCTCTCAGATACAAAAGAAACAAAATCAAGTGTTAGCTTCAGCATTGTTAAATCAATATCAATTATTGAAAATTATCTGAAACTCCCACGTTTGGAGGCAGATAAAGACCAACTGGTTTGGTGGAGAGATAATTGCAAAAGTTTCCCTTTTCTTGCTGAGCTGGCAAGGACTTATTTAGCATGTCCTTCAACTAGTGTTGCTAGTGAGCGTCTTTTCAGTGGAGCAGGCCTCATTTACGACGAAAAGCGAACCAAACTTTCACCTGAAAGAGCCCAAAAGCTTTTATTTCTAAAAAATAACTTACCAATTATTAGCTTCAAATGGAATATGTGAAACTGTGAAGTGTGAAGGTATACTGAATTACTGGCTATATATATATATATATATATATATATATATATATATATATATATATATATATATATATATATATATATATATATATATATATATATATATATATATATATATATATATATATTATATATAATATATAAATATATATATATATATATATATATATATATATATATATATATATATATATATATATATATATATATATATATATATATATATATATATATATATATATATATATATATATATATATATATATATATATATATATATATATATATATATATATACTATATATATATATATATATATATATATATATATATATATTATATATATATATATAACCTTTTTCCAAATGGGTGGAGGTTGGGGAAAGAGGTTGGTGGGGTGTTCAAGAGTTGGGTCTCCCGTCCCACACCCTGGTAACATAGATTCTGGATATTATATTTAAAATTCCAAGAATCTATGGCAAAAACTCTTAAAAAATTAAACTATCCGCATCCGCATCTACATCTGCGGATATCCGCAATTGAATATCCGCAACCGTAAAAAATTTTACTATCCGGTCCACCTCTAATATATATATATATATATATATATATATATATATATATATATATATATATATATATATATATATATATATATATATATATATATATATATATTATATATATATATATATATATGATATATATATATATATATATATGGTATATGGGTATCAAATGCATTTTGTTCTTGCCAAACATTCTACATTAATTGATCCAATTAACATTTCCTTAAGAAGACTTTTGGAGTCTGGAATTAACGATTTTTTGTTCAAAAAATATCAAATGACGAACAGGACTTATTTTGAGGCTTCCATTTACTCAACAAGTTTGTCTATATTTGTTTCTTTATTTTATTCTTCATTTATTTACTTAATTATTTATATTATTTTTTTTATTTTTTTTTTTTATATCACCTCTGTTGGGCAAAGGCCAGAGGCCTACCAAAATTCCACCAGAGTTGGGGGAAAAGACGGAAGCCTGGTCAAACTAAAGGCCGACATGTCCCGATACACGACGTTTGAAGGTGTGTAAGTCATAGGAAGTTGGAAAAATAGAAGAAGGGAGTGTGTTCCAGACTTTACCAGTAGAGTACATGTGGACAGAGCATAGCGGTTAAGCCTGGGTCAGAGAGTTGGACAGAGAAGGATGAGACTGTGTGAAAGTCGAGTCGCACGAGCCCTTCTCAGAGGAGGAGGTATGCGACGAGAGAGTTCAGAAGAGCAGTGTCCATTGTAATAGCGATAGTAAAGAGAGAGTGACGCAACAATTCGACGGGCAGAAAGAGATTGAAGAAAGTTAGAAAGAGCAGGAGAGTTGATGAGACGAAATGCCCTTGACTCCACCTTCTCTAGGAGAGCTGTATGTGTGGAACCACCCCAGATATGGAAGCATACTCCATACAGGGGCGAACAACACCCCTATAAAGAGCAAGCAACTGGGGTGGAGTAAAGAAATACTGAAGGCGCCTCAGAACACCCAACCTCTTAGAAGCTTGTTTAGAAAGAGAGGTAATGTGATCTTTCCAAGAAAGATCACGAGAAAGGAAACACCGAGAATATTGAACAGATGAAGGCTGAGTTGTGTTTTCGAAGAAGATATCATAGTTGTGAGAAGATTGTGTCGAGTGGAGAGATAGAGGTTGAGTTTGGTGGCATTGAAAAAAACCATGTTCTCTCTGCCCCAATTAGAAATACGAGATAGATCAGAGGTCAGCTGCTCCAAGGCAACCCTCCTTGCGTCTAGTAACTGTTGCTGAGAGGGGCGCCTTTCAAATTGAAAAGAGTAACGAAGGGTGGAGTCATCAGCAAAGGAGTGGATAGCAGATGAAGTAACAGAGAGAAGATCATTAATGAATAGTAAAAAAGTGTTGGGGATAGGACAGATTTTGAGGAAACCACTGTTAATAGATTTAAAGAAGAGCGGTGACCGTCTCAACAGCTGCTATAGAACGACCGGAAAGGAAATCAGAGAGAAGGTCACAGAGAGAAGGATAGATTCAGAAAGAGGGAAGTTGGAAATCAAAGCTTTGCGCCAGACTCTATCGAAA
>SEYY01005649.1:0-10000 GCA_009176605.1 Armadillidium nasatum
GTCCAACTCTCAGACCCCAGACTTAACCGCTATGCTCAGTCTTACATATACTCTTGGTAAAGTCTGGAACACACTCCTTCCTGTTTCCCAACTTCCTTGACTTGCATACTTTTAAACGCCGTGTGGGACACGTCGGCCACCATCGACCATGATAATAGACCTTTCCCAACTCCGGGGAATTTGGTAGGCCTCTGGCCTTTGCCCACCGGAGGAGACATAAAAAAAAAAAAATATATATATATATATATATATATATATATATATATAATATATATATATATATATATATATATATATATATATATATATATATATATATATATATATATATATATATATATATATATATATATATATATATATATAATATATATATATATATAATTGAAAAAAAAAAAAAAAAAAAAAAAAAAAAAAAAAAAAAAAAAAAAAAAAAAAAAAATTAAAAATAAAAAAACTTTAAAAATTTTTCGAAAAAACAAAATTAAATAAATCGCATTTAAAAAATTATTTTCAAATTTTCTGGAGGAGCAACAAAACTTTCAATTAACATACTTTCGGCTTAAGTGCAAAATTCAACATTAGTAGTTACTACTATTAGTATTAAGAATATAAAATTTAAAACAATATAGTTTGGATTGGGCGACAAGGTTGGATCATTAAGAATAGTTCTTCGCATGGTTCTAGGGTCTGGGATTCCTTTTAACCAGTTTTTTTTTTTCACTTCACATGTACGACTGCAGGAATTTCCTGCAATCTTTGTATAATATATATATATATATATATATATATATATATATATATATATATATATATAATATATATATATATATATATATAATATATATATATATATATATATATATATATATATATATATATAATATATATATATATATATATATATATATATATATATATATATATATATATATATATATATATATATATATATATATATATATATATATATATATATATATATATATATATATATATATATATATATTATATATATATATATATATATATATATATATATATATATATATATATATAATATATATATATATATATATATATATATATATATATATATATATATATATATATATATATATATATATATATATATATATATATATATATATATATATATATATATATATATATATATATATATATATATATATATATATATATATATATATACCTCCGGTGGGCAAAGGCCGAAAGCCTACCGAATTCCACCAAAGTTGGAAAAACTCTAACCTGGTCGAAGGAGGCCGACATGTCCAGATACACGGCGTTTGAAAGTATGTAAGTCAAAGGAAGTTGGAAAATAGATAAAGGGAGTGTGTTCCAGACTTTACCAGTAGAGTATATGTAAGAATAAGCTTAGCGGTTAAGTCTGGGGTCGAAGAGTTGGATATAGAAAGGATGAGACTGTGTAGAGGGGCGTGTAGCACGAACTCTTCTCAATGGAGGAGGTATGCAACGAAAGAGTTCAGAAGAGCAGTGTCAGTTGTAATAGCGATAGTATAGAGAGAGTGACGCAATAATTCGAAGGGCAGAAAGAGATTGGAGAGTGTTAATAAGGAGAGCTGATGAGATGAAAAGCCCTAGACTCCCCCTTCTCAAGGAGAAGGAAAAATCAAATCAGCAAGTCCGTCCAGCTTGCGGTACCGAAATGCCACAAACGTTTCCTTTCAATAGAAGAGGGTTTTTCCTACGTAAGACTTGAAGAGATAGAAGAAGATACAGAGATAAGAAGGTGATCGGAGGAACCCAGAGGAGGAAAGAGTTTAACAGTATAAGGAGAAGGATTAGAAGTTAGGAAAAGGTCTAGAATGTTGGGTTCATCTCCAAGACGAAAGGATACGAGTAGGGAGCTGCACCAACTGCCCAAGGTCGTTTTGGATAGCGAAATTGGAGGCACGTTCACCAGCCAGCTGTATCATGAGAACTAGAAGAAAGCCATTGGCCGTGGTGAACATTGAAATCACCTAATATAATGATTTTAGAGAAAGAAGAAGAAGAGAGAATGTGCTCTATTTTGGAGTTTAGATAGTCGAAGAATTTAGGATAGTCAGTAGTATTAGGAGATAAATAAACAGAACAAATGTATTTAGTCTTAGAATGGCAAGAGACCCTAAGCCAAAAGGTGGAAAATTCGGAAGACTCCAAATTAGAAACACGAGAATAAACAACATCGTTGCGCACGTACGGGCAATATCCGCCTTTGGTTGAACATTGAGGATAGAGACAGTAGGAGAAACAGAATAGGGTTTGCTGTCAGAGGGCTCAAACATTTGAGTTTCGGTCAAGAATAAAAGGTGGGGTTTAGAAGAGAGGAGATGTTCAACAAAGTGGAAATTGGAATGAAGACCGCGAATGTTGCAGAAATTAATGGAAAAAAAACAAACAGTGTATCCGGATCAGCAGGCTGCAGTCTTGGTGTCACCAACCCCATCACCGGTGGCCACCAACTCCAAGTGGTGGATGAAGGGCTATCTTTGGAATCCACCCCTCTTGGATTCTCCGAGGCTACCAATGTCGACGTCATAATTATTTTTTTCATTTTTAAGTGGTGTGTGACTGTAATAGTGTTTATTGTGTGTAGATGAGCGTGAAAAGGATCATGCCTTAGGCAGCAGGATGAGATGGGAAGTACCCTTAACATCCCATATACCCAATGAGGGGTAATCTCATCGCATCGGGAGCGCTACTTTCCTCCCTCGTTTATATATTATATATATATATATATATATATATATATATATATATATATATATATATATATATATATATATATATATATATATATATATATATATATATATATATATATTATAAATAATAAAAAAACAAAAATTAAAATTGGAGCAAGGCTTTCGAAGGGCCACCCTTCCTCTTTCAGCTCTAGTTTATTATTCTATTAGTTTATTGAATAATAAACTAGAGCCTGAAAGAGGAAGGGTGGCTATCCTTCGAAAGCTTGCTCCAATTTTAATTTTGTTTTTATTGTGGGGTGTTTTATGTCTAAAATTTTACACGGTTATAGTGTTTTATATATATATTTATATATATATATATATATATATATATATATATATATATATATATATATATATATATATATATATATATATATATATATATATATATATATATATATATATATATAAACCGAGAAATGCGGTGATGTAGTAAAATACAGTTGGGGGAAATATATTCCCATGTCTCCCATGCCAAATATGTCAAAATGCACGATAAATGTGGTAAGTCGCATAACTACCAGCTAAACAATACAAGGTATGGTACATTTGTTGGAATGTTGTCCGACACTGTACCCACAAAGTTACGCATGTGCATTGGTGTGCAACATAAATTGCACATTGAAACGTTTGTCACACTCTCTAGAGGGCTTGGATATGGTGTCACTGAGGTAACCTCGTCTTTCGGAATATTCATATCGATCATACGCACGACAATTATAAATACGATAGAAAAGGATCATCTGGGTTGTGATGATGATACGCTACATTATAATATGATCTTCACGTATGGACGAGCGAACGGAAACGGTCGTACGGCAGCAACATTGTATCTGCAGACGGATCCCAATAGGCGACAACACCATCACACGACCTTTGCTAACGTCTTTCGGAGATTACGTGAAACTGGACAACTGCAAGCGCCAAATTACGACCTGAGACCTCCTGCGCTGTACGTACAACTCGAGAGAGTACGCGATTTTTCGGAACGCTGCAAGAGATCGCAGATTCAGTTCCCGAACACTTTCCAGTCTTGACGACGTGTTTCATCTTCGTGATGAAAATATTCACCTTTTGTCATCACCAACGTATCCAGTGTATCACTCCCGTATGTTATGCTCCCAGAATGACGTTCCAGCAACATTAATGTCTAAACTACAAAGAGCCGTTGATCCTCTTCACAGATGAAGAGTCATTTGATAGGAACGGCTTGACGAATTTAGACAACACTCACATTTGGGCACACAAGTCTCCATGGGATTCGCCCTATGTAGGCACCAGCACTAATTCCGGGTTAATGCATGGGGCTGGAATAATTGGCGACAACCTAATCGGTCATATTTCCTACCGGAGCGCCTGAACGGCCATTCCTACCTTCTGTTTTTACAGGGTCAATTGCCAGCACTCCTTGAAGACATCCCTCTGGCAGCTCGTCCCGATATGTGGTACATTCATGATGGAGCTCCAGCCCGCTAATTGAGACCAGTTCGCCAGAATCTTGAGGTTATATATCACAATCTCTGGATTAGATGTGAGGTACCCGTGGCATATACAGAGACCCTGTTCCGGATGTAATTACTCTTCGACAATGTATAGTGGATCGGTGCGACGACAGTCGTACGCTTGCTGATGTTTTCCACACATTGCGTCATTCCCTGCTCAAACGTGTCGGAGCTTGCATTCTTGAAAATGGGTCTCATTTCGAACACCTCCTATGAATGGAACTGTGAAGTATACCACCACAACCTATCCTGTGTGTTAATAAATAATATTGCAACATTGATGCTTTCCTATGTTTGTTCCTACGTGTTTGACATGTCTTTGTCCTATGTATAACCTCTATCGGGAATTTCCCGAATATGTGTATTTTAAAGGAAATTGTTCCCTCAACAGTGTTTTAGTACATCACGGCGTTTGCAGTTTACTTTAGTATCTCCTCCCTATATATATATATATATATATATATATATATATATATATATATATATATATATATATATATATATATATATATATATATATATATATATATATATATATATATATATATATATATATATATATTATTATTATTTATTTTATTTTACCATTCACCTTTCCCACTGTCGTGAGGCGTGGTGCCACACTTCGCTCACCCACAGCTTCCTGCCGCACTCGGTATCGTCCAGAGATCCCCTTCACCACTGATGCCTCCAGAAGACTCTGTCCTCCGCGAGACTCTCCTAAGGACCTTCGTCCACATTCAAACCTTTCACCAGTATCTCCGGTCACCCCATTATCTACCTCCACCTCGGCCTTCCGCTCCCCCTTCCTCCCTTATTTTGAATTCATCACTCTGTAACCATCCTATTCTCATTTGGGGTCTGCACATATGCCCAAACCATCTTAATAAGTGTCTTCCGCTCTACTCACAATTCCCCTCTTCCATTTCAACAGGGGTCTCTTTTATTCTTTCGTTTCTGATCTATCTACCCTCCTTAACCCACATATAGCCCTCAATCCTTGTGTCATAAACTTCTAATCCTTTCCTACTTGGGGGAGGAGGGGGGGATTCATTTACCCATGTTCTCACAAGGCGCCATGGACATGCAGATGTGTTAGTCACTACTCTGGCACATTCTACCTTGTACTGGGTCCTTGATATTCTTCCTTTTTCCAAAACTTCTCTCAGACCTATCATTTCGAGGTTCCCTCCTTACTCTAGTATCTTGTATTTCCCCATGTAGGTGTTGTTGATTTTCCCTGTGCAGCCGGTAACATGGTGCGAGGGTATTTAAACTTGCTTATTTGGACCTCCTTAAGTTTTCTCCCCCACCTCCAGACACCCCATTCGTCCCTCTTAATGGTGGGGCGTATAAATGTCCCAGATTGCAATTGAGTTTACTCTTTGTCGAGTTTACTGTCTGTAATCCCTGTTGATGACATTCCCTGAACAAACTCCTTTTGCAACATTCTCAATTTCTCCCCAAATTCAGCAACTAACACCGCATCATCCGCAAACAACAAGACACTTACCTCCCATTTTTGTTGACTTCTCAACCTATACCCTTCTGGTCCCTTGTTCCATACCCCTAACAACATTATCCATTATACAGGATTATGGACCACGTTGAGACATAACACACCCCTGCCTCAGTCCAACTCCCATTGTGTAAACCATTCAGTCAGTTCCCTCTTCACCCTTATGTCTCGGCTATGACAGTTCTCATGAAATGATTTAGGGAGGTCTGCTGTGTACAGGTTGAATAGAGTCTACCTGGCTCACTTGCGGAACTCCCTTCCCTTAAGTTGACCTGGTACGTGATTTCCGTTTTGTTGTATCATACGGCCTTTCCAAATCCTGATAAAGCATACATAGCCACTTTATCTTTCTCTCGCATGTTTTTGGACCAATTTTTCTCATGTATAAGATTACCTGATCCACAGTATCCCCTACCTTCTCTAAAACCTCCCTGCTCCTCCCCACTCTCTTCCTTGTCAGTTCTTTCACTCTCGATACCAAAACTCTCCCATAAATTTTCCCTACTACACTCAACAGGCTTATTCCCCTATAATTCTTACACACCATCTTATCCCCCTTCCCTTTATATATCGGCATATGCAATCTTTTCATATTAGATATATATATATATATATATATATATATATATATATATATATATATATATATATATATATATATATATATATATATATATATATATATATATAATATATATATATATATATATATATATATATATATATATATATATATATATATATATATATATATATATATATATATATATATATATATATATATATATGCGTGTGTGTGTATGTGTGTATGTGTATGTGTGCGCTAAGAAGTCCAAACTTTCGATATTTAATTTTCGCTACTGATATATCGATATTTTTATTGGTTTCGATTTTACCATTGTTTAAAAATAATCGATTTTAGTTTGTCGTATTCTAAACTTGTACTTGTAAACTTGTTGTTTAAGAGAAAAAGTTTCTTAAAAAAATTCTTCCTTAATTTACTTCTTCCTTTTTGCAGTATTTTAAATTAATAATTGTTGAAACATTGTAAGAACTGTAATTTAGACTGTGTAATTAAGAACGTAATTTCCATTTTATTACTGCAAAACTTTTGTTATAATGCAAGGTAAACGTGTTTTATATATATATATATATATATATATATATATATATATATATATATATATATTATATATATATATATATATATATACATATATATATATATATATATATATATATATATATATATATATATATATATATATATATATATATATATAATAGCTTCTAAGAGGTTGGATGTACAGAGGCACCTTCATAATTTCTTCAGGCCACCCCAGTTGCTTGCTCTATATAAGGATGTTGTTCGCCCCTGTATGGAGTATGCTTCACACATCTGAGATGGTTCTCCTTGAGAATGTAGAGTCTAGAGTTTTTCGTCTCATCAACTCTCCTGCTCTCTCACTCTATACTATCGCTTTACAACGGACACTGCTCTTCTGAACTCTTTCGTCACATACGTCCTCCATTGAGAAGAGCTCGTGCGACATACCTTTCTACACATTCCCATCCTTTCTCTGCCCAACTCTCTGACCCCAGACTTAACCTCTATGCTCAATCTTACGCACGCTCTACCGGTAAAGTCTGAAACACACTCCCTTAATTTGTTTTCCACAACTTCCTTTGACTTGCACACTTTCAAACGCCGTGTATCTGGACATGTCGGCCTCCAGCTACCAGGATAGATTTTTCTATCAACGGTGGTAATTGGTAGGCTTCTGGCCTTTGCCCACCGGATATAAAAAAAATAAGAGTCCGTCTTTATTCACCTTCAAAACACTACTAATATTTATTTATGTTGTTGTACCAAACCCAATTGTGTGATTCTTTAAGATATACGAAATTAATACCCAGCCGAAACATCAACTTTGCACGAGGACTTTTTATTGATTAAGTTTTAAATTACATAAACTACAAATTTGCCGAAGATAAAACTTTTCATTGATCAAATTCGAAAATCCAAAAAACTATAATAAAATTAATTATTATTTATACCTTCAGATATAAGAAATTTCTGAGAGATCTCTCGCAGAATATTACCAAGCAACCAAGCCTTCAAAACAGTTCCAATTACTCTCTGGTTTAATTACAATACATAAAAAAAATTACCTCGAAATTCAGTTGGATATTAGTTCCCGTGGAGCAAAATCTGTGTGTTACAAATCAAGTTCTACCTTCTTACCGAAAATAAGAATATATTGAAGATTAACTTTGCATTTCGATGTAGTGTTTTTTTTTTGTGTCTGTTGTAGTACAATTTCTTAAATAAAAAATAATTCCGTTAATATTTCTTGTAAGAGAAGTTTCACATTGTATTATCGCATTTGAAGTCATTCGCTATTAAGATTTTTTTTTTATGTGAAACTAAAACCCAATTTAATTAACGTATTAATTTATGTATAAAAGTAGCACATATTCATATTTTATATATTCATATGAGAACAATTTTAAAATATTAATTTTAATAAATAGAATAAAAAGATTATATCCTCTTTAAAGTCTTTTTCACCAGTTGTAAACTGCAATAATTTCACTTTTAAACTGTACTATTCTTTTGTTATCTTGTGCTTTTAACCAATCTACTGTATTTTGAGGGGGGGGGGGGGTTAATAAATTGTTTTCATGGAAAACACCTCAGATAAATTGAAGATTCTTACAGTATTTTTTAAAGTTTTAATGTAAGGAATCGGTTTTAAAATAATTTTTTAATAACGCCAACCAAAAATATTCCAACTTTAGAGCTCTGAAATATCATTTTAGGATTTCTCAGAATTAAATTATTCGTTGTCATATTATACCTCAATTAAAGGTACCAATTTCATTTTCATCAATACAAATTCAATAAATGAAAAAAAAATACTTGCAACCAACCTGACTTTTTATGTTACTCGATTCATTTATTAATTATAAAAATAATTAAACAATAATTAGACGATTTGCTTAAATGCCAAAATCTCAATGCCACTGTGGCATTTCTTTAAGGATACATTGTAATTCTTAAAAATATAAATGTAAATGAAAAGATTAATTAAGAAAATAAAAAAAAATAATAAATTTTTTTATTGTATTTTGTAGGTGAAAACGGTAACAGTTGGTTTAAAATTTCTAACGTAATTGACTTGCAAAAACTTCATATACTTCTCCAATCTTAATTTTCCTCTGCAAGAGCTGCAGTTACATATTCTTCGACTTTTGCTTTAACTGCTTCAACTCTCTTAGGGGTTCCATATTTCTTCTCAAATTCCAAAAGCTTTTTAAAGGCATTCCTCATTGGCTTCAATTTTAATTTCAAACCGGTTATCCTCTCCAGAACAATTCTGTAGATACCAAAAAAAAAATATTCATTACAAAATTATTTAGTTTGTGTGAATGTAAAAATTAAGACTTCAAAAATTTTTGTGATTGAGAAAGAATGGAAGGAAGTACCTGGATCCTTCAATATCGTTCTGCTTTAGTAAAAGATCTGCATAAACATTCCAAATATCGAGTCTTTTGGGAAAATTGTTAAGAAGGGTTTCAAAGACAGTTTTGCCTCTTTCTACATCTCCTTGTTTGAGTTCAAGTTGTGCAAATCTGTTTATTACTTCAACATCTGCAATAATTGAACATTTAAAACATCTTTCTTATATCTTTAGGTTATTTTAATAATTTAATACATTATAAAAAGGACTACAAACGGTAAAATAAGGCCGCATGTATCCATGGCACATGTGTAGAAATAACAGAGGTTTAACTGGATTGTGAAAGAGTAATTGTTGAAAAACTTGTAGATATAATAGAATGCACAACAAAATTAACAAAACAAAACTGATTAGTTTTAAGAAGTAATACTATTTTTAACTATTCACTTACTAGGCAATGTAATTGCTAGCTGCTAAAAGGCAGTGTTTAAAAAAGTCAGAAAAGTGTTACTGAAGAGCAGATACGTAAAGGCTGATGAGCTTGGGAAAGAGTTAGACTGAAAATATTATGTGTCGAACAGAAACAAAATCTGTGAGTGAGCTTTATAGATATAGAGAAAGGGTACAAAAGTACAAGATAATGGATAAGAGCAGAGTTAAAAAAAGAGTAGGATAGTTGGTGAAGGTTATGGTAAAGATGATAAAGTCTTTGGTTTTTAGGTAATTAAAAAATGCGAA